>WBMZ01001512.1:0-89394 GCA_013400975.1 Atrichornis clamosus
CGTCCATTCAACACAGAAGCATTTCAGACTGACAATCAAGACTACCTGATTTTCATAGAATCATAACATCATAGAAGCATAGAATATCCTGAATTGGAAAGTACCCACAAGGATAATCAAGTCCATCTCCTAGCTCTGTACAGGACAACTGCAAGAATCTCACCATGTGCCTGAGAGCATTGTCAAGACATTTCTTGAACTCTGTCTGGCTGATGCTGGGACCACTTCCCTGGGGAGCCTGTTCCAGTGCCCAACCGCCCTCTGGGGGAAGAACCTTTTCCTAATATCCAATCTAAACCTACCCTGACACAGCTTCAGGCTATTCCTTTGGGTTCTGTCACTGCTCACCACAAAGATCAATGGCCACCCCACCATTTCACCTTGTAAGGATGTTAAAGACCATGATCAGGTGTCCCCTCAGTCTCCTCCAGGCTGAACAGAACAAGTGACCTCAGCCGCTCCTCATATGGCTTCCCTTCAAGGCTCTTCACCATCTTTGCTGCTGCCCTCCTTTGGACACTCTCTAATAATTTAATGTCTTTCTTGTACTGTGGCACCCCAAACTGCCCCCAGCACTCGAGCTGAGGCCACTCCAGTGCAGAGCAGAGCGGGACAATCCCCTCTCTGGCTGGCGATGCTGTGCCTGATGCCCCCCAAGACATAAGTTGCCTTCCTGACTGCCAGGGCACTGCTGACTCGTGTTCAGCTTGGCACTGACCAGGACCGCCAGGTCCCTTTCTGCAGGGCTGCTCTCCAGTCTTGTTCCACAGTCAGAACATACTAGCAGGGTTGCCCCATCACAGATGCAGAATCCAGCAGTTGTCTTCATTTAATGTCATATGGTTTGTGATTGTCTGGCCCTCTAATTTTTCCAGAAGGCTACTGTTAGAAATGGTATCCAAAGCTTAACTGCAAGCCAAAAAGTTTACATCAACTGGCTTCCCTTGATCATTTAGGTGGGCTACCTTGTCATAAAAGAAAATTGAGTTTCACGAGCAGGAATTTCTCCTCATGTAGTCGAGCTGGCTGTGACTATTTACTGTTAGCAATCTTTTTCACTAATGGCTCCTGTCTAACTCACCCGTAGGCATGGCTGGGCAAGCCTTCCTCATTAGTCCTTATATCTTTGGATGCACTTCAGCCAGCATAGCTGTGAGTTGCTGTATTAGCTGGGCACAAGTAGGGACCTCTGCATTGCAAAAGGCTATGAATTACCTTTACTGGAATTTAATGTCTTTAAAATAATGAACAGTAATGACTTTTTGTTTAGGTATTGCTGTTATCCTATCATGCTTTTGCTAGGTTACATAATGATGTATAGTTAGATATATATTTTAAACACATCTCAATATAACTATTGTGAAGTGGTTACTTTGAGAATTCAAAAGGTCAGAGTTCAAAACAAGTACAGTAGTTTTGCCATTGCACTACACTTTTATGCTTGTAAGCTGTATGCTGCAGCTTCTTACAAAAGAGTGCAGTTGTTTAGGGAAACTCAAGGGAGAAGAGACATAATAATAATTAGTAAAAAATTTCTTCTCAGGGGACATAATTAAAAGTCCATTGAACTTTCTAAACTCCAAAACTTGGCATGCCTCATACTAAAGCTGTAACAAAAGCTTATTTGTATATTCTTGCAACAGAGTAATGTTATTACTTTGCATGAATGACTGTAGCTTGCTTAACCTGACCTCTTTTGATCTTTACAACTCCAGTAAAATGGAACCATACTCGCTTGCACAATTTGATGGCAATTCTGTCTAGTTTTGCATTCAATAATGAGCTTGGGGAAAAGGAGGTGGCTGCATCTCTCCTTTCTGACATTTGGAAGTGTTGTCTTGTAAGAAAAGACTAAGATACAGGGGTCCTGATTTGGACTGAGTGTAGTATAGGAACAACATCATAAATGTCTTAGTACATACAATCATAATTCAAATGGACTAAAAGACAACTATAGCAAAAGTTACACATATTATCATGTGTGCATGCATGTATGAGTCTATATACATCTTTGTATGGATGTAGAGAGAATACTCAATCTTCCAAAAATCTAATTAGATTGTATAATGTTTTCTAGAAGGTAGTTATAAGTGGTCAACTCTTTCTTATAAGCCAAAGAAGTTCAGCTATGCCTCTATTTTGAGATTGCTTGGAAATGTACCACTGGAAACTGAAAAAGAAATCTTCCTTTTACTATCTTCGCATTTTCAGAAATTATTCCATTAGGAAACTGAATTTTCTAAATGAGCCATCATTTTGTTGTGGGATGTTCACTGAGCATTTCTGCTGTTATGCAGAATCACATCTATACAGGGTGAAGTAAGACTAGAAATTATATTTTTACCCCATCGAGTGCTTTTCAGCAACACATAAGGCATGAATGGTACTGTAAAGGAGTTAAAGGAGTTAAAGGAATAGCTGCTGTAAAGCTCGGTGAAGTGTTGAATGCCACATGCTTGAAAAGAGTTCAATGTCATTCAGTGCTCTGTCACACACAACAGAAATAAGAAAGAGGAAAAAACACTTATTTAAATAGCCTCTAAGCTTATTTATATCTGTTTTACTGAACCCCTGGGCTTCTGATGCACTGCATTCAGCTGATACGTAATAAAAAACATTAAGGATAACTTCACAGATTCAGTCTCAGAGTGTTTATGGCTTCAAGTATTTAAATTTTCACCAATTTATTATCTTTTTTTTTCTTCTATGGCTTTTCAGATAGCAGAATAGCTGTTCGCAATGCTCTCCATATGTATTTTTTCAGCAGTTCTTTGGCTTATAAAACCTTTTTTTTGCTTATTATATCTAGATCTGACTGCTCCTTGCTTAGAGTTTCTCTCCATTCTTCATAACCAGAGGAGTGTCTTAAGATTGGGAAGCATGGCCTTTTTAGTGCTTCTTAGGATTTTTTTCTGGCTTCACTTCTCATGTTCTGTGTGGCCTGAATTAAAAGAGTTTTTATGGTGATATGAAAAAATGAAGGGAAAACCAAATTATGGTATTGAAATGCCATCCATATCTGAGTTCTTCACTTTTGCAACACATTCACAATACTCTCAGAAGATTGAGAAATGCTATTATACTAATTTAATACATAGGAGGCTGAAAATAAATAGACAGAAGACCAAATCCAGAATGCTAATTAAGGTATATTGATCTTCACTGATTTTATTTAGAATTTTAAAACCTTAGTATTTGATCCCCGTGGTGTACGTGATTTATCAGGAAAAACAAGATATCTTATACCTTAGCATGCCCATTTAACAAATAGGACATACTTGTCTTTTGAAAGTAAACTAACTGTTTTTTTCATTACTACTGTACTGAATGTAAAGAATAATTTAAAACTGAAAGCCAACCAAAATCCTAGCTAGGAAGATTTCTAGTTTGAAATTATTTCTAAATAAAAATATCTATGTACAGGATGCATCATAATTATGGAAAGTAAGTAACTTCTGTAAATTGGAGACAGAAAAATTTTAGAAGACTTCAGTAAGTAAAGGTCATGAGGAAGCATTTATAAGAGTTCTACAACTTTTCCTACAAGGCAAACTGAAATTGGAAAGTTGCTGCAGAATCAAACCTTCCTGCTGAAGGATATTTCCTTAAATTAGCTTGATTTTGTTTGCTGGATAACAAGCATGCTTTTGTGTCTCCATGATGTAATTCATATGATAGCTACTTAAATTAGGTAGCCATATATAGCACTTTTTGTGAAGGAAAAATAAACAAATGAACTCTTACCAAGCTTTGTATCTGAAATCAATCCTCTCAATTTAACTAACATTGAAAGAAGAATTGATTTTGCAGATTTGTCCCTGAAGCATAATTGTGTCCTGCCGGCGCACTCTACTAGTAGAATTGTGACTGATTTCAGAAGCAAAGTATGTTTTTTCAGACATAATACCTCCACTAAAGTGTCTCTTACTGGGTCACATTGATGCAAAAAACTTGGAATTTAAAATTCCAAGACATGCCTGCAGGTATTTTGCTGGAATGATGCTGATTCCCACCTGCATTTGCTCAGTTTTCTACTTAAGTATTAATTTAGTCTTTATATTTAAGGATAGCCAGTGAGTTGGCTCAAAAGCAAATTCTGGCAGTTTGGCTACTCACACTTGTTGAGGCAGACTAGATGGTGTGCCATAGTTTGAAAAATTTCCTTGTCCCCCAAAGAAAGAAGAACAAGTCTGAAGGAAGTGTACTGATTAACAATAAGCATTGAATAGACAGCAGCTAGGCAGCTCAGATGGCAAATCTAGAAGATCATGACAGAGCTGGGAGAGACATGACTGATCTGGCTTCACAGCCAACAAGCCAAGGGATCGCTGGTCCTGAGGTGTCAGCTCAGAGCACACTGAGGTGATGTTGCGGATGTCGCCAGAGAGGACTGACCAAGGCTTTGGAGCAGATAGCATCTTGCCACTGTGGCAGGCTGAGCCTGGACTCTGCCTGCACAGAGTCTAGCTTCTAGCCAGCTGCTGTTGTCACTAGGCAGACAGGTGGGCTACCGGCTGAGCTGACCTTTTGTGATTGGTGTTACTAGGAAGCTGAACTTGTCGCTGAAAGTGTAGAGACTGGGAGACTAGTTAAAAAATAGAGACAGGATGTGTGCAGAGCAGAAGAAGATGGCCTTATATCAAGTACAGGATATGTGCAAAGCTGCTGAGAGCATTTCTTCACCATGGGGCTGGAGAAGGATCCCTGCAACATGCCCCAGTTTGTATTGGGTAAGGAACATAGGAAGTGGAAGGATGAGTTGGTACCTGAGATGAGCAATGCATGCCAAGGTATGCAATCCGAGAATGCTTTTGTGTTTCTGTAGGAGACTTTTCTGATGTCTAGACATTAAAGAGTGGGAAGGCCTGCAGGTCATCAGCTTGACTAAGGGTGAAGAAGCCTTGACTTTCTCAAGTCATCTTAGAGTATTTAAGAATGTGTGGAATGCCTACTTTTCTTCTCTGATTTACCCAGATAATGAACAGCTGACTGACAGAAGAGTTGAGTCCACAGACCTTTGCCTTTGGATCTCCCTTACACCTAGTGCCTTCCACAAAAGCCCTTCTACTGACCTCATTTTATAATTACTTGATCCACCTCACTTGACACTCAACTCAAGACTCATCAAAGGATCAGAGACTTTGTGACAGTCTCCATCAAAATAGGAATTCTTTTAAATTCTAGTCAAAGCTGAGACATATTGAACCTTTCCTCAGTTATCACTCGTAAGAAAAAGGGATTAGCAGCATTTAGTCTCCAGGATGACTGAACCATCATTTTTTCACAAGCTATGAAGTCTGAAAGGAAGAGAAAAAGTAAAAGTATTTTGCGTGCAATGGGTAACTTGAAAAATGGGGACAAAAAACAAAGTTAAAAGTTTCTACTTGTAAATTAGTGCATTTTAAACACCTGGAATAAAAAAAAAAAAAGATGCCGTTAGAAAGCTTAATCAGTTATTTTCAGATAAGGTGACAGTTGATAGGAGCTGACTCTTTTGGGACTTAATAACTGCTCATGTTTCATTTGCTTAGGATTGAACTTAGAATTTAAAATTAATTTTTCCTGTTATAGGAACAATTTATATGATGAATTCTGAACCTGTGCAAATATTATGTTTTATATGACCTGATAGATAATTTCTAAGCTAAATAGATATTTTGAAAGTGTTTTCATCAAATTTCAACTGCTGCTTTTACACTAAAATTTTGAAATATTTTCTGTACAAGTTGAGAAAAGACATAGTTGAAGTGAATTATTAAGTTTGATTTAGACTTCATTCACATCATTCACCAGTTATTTCGAAAGTGATTTATATTTATTTCACAACATTCATTTTAGTGTGTAAGTTCATTCTGTGTTTGCACTTATTTCCGAGTGTTAGGGATTTGTCCTACTAAGTGAATTGTAAGATGATACCGGTCTATTTCAACTTTTCTGCTGTAGAAAACCCGAGCTAGCTTTAGTAAGGATATTGAGGTGCTGAAGTGTGTCCAGAGAAGGGAACAAGGGTCATGAAAGGACCAGAAAACATGTCTTATGAGAAATGCCTGAGGGAGCTGGCGTTGCTTAGTCTCCAGAAGAGGAGGCTCGGGAGTGACCCCATTGCTCTCTACAACTCCCTGAAAGGAGAGTGTGGTGATGTGCGGGTTGGTCTCCTCTGCCATGCTTGCAGTAGGAGGACAAGAGGAAATGGCCTTAATCTGAGACAGGGGAGATTCAGATTAGATACTGGAAAAAAATATTCACTCAGGATGGTCATGCATTGGAATAGGTTTCCCTGGGAGGTGGTGGAGTCCCCATCCCTGGAAGTGTTTGAGAGGCATCTGGGTCTGGCACCAGATGATGTGGTTTGGTGGTCTAGGAGTTACAGTGCTGGGTGGATGGTTGGACTGAGTGACCTTAGAGGTCTCTTCCAGCCTTGGTGGTTCTATGAGCCTACGTAGCAAAGTGTATGCTATGATTGAATACACACCTTCCAGTCCCTCCCGTGACCGGCTTGTTTTGCTTACCCTTTTTTTTTTGTCCATTCTACGATTTGAGCTGTATGAGCTGAGACAGTGAATAATACCAAGTGCATACTTAGAGAAGAAAATATAAGCTACACTGTGGCAGATTGACCCTGGTTGAATACCAGGTGCTCACCAAGCCACTCCATCACTCCCCATCTCAGCAGAATGGCGAGAGGAGAAAATAGGATGGAGCAAAAATAGAAAATCACTTTATCCTGGGATCAGCTCATGTGAACCAGTAAATTATAGGCATTTAGGCTAAGATACTTAACAAGGTATAGTGTGGGTTTTTCCCTTTCAAATGTAGACTCACCTAAATGGAATAATAAGACTTTATTTCTAAGCTCCTTAATCACTTTTTAAACCTAGAGTAAAACCCATAAAAATGTATAGAAGGATTCAGAATTAAAGCCTATTCATAAACACAGTCTATGAATTAAAAATGTAATTATTGAATTGTCAGACACTAACTGTAGATTATTATTTCAACTACCAGGGAGATAATAAATCACTCTGAAATAATGTTCGCATTGCTGTGTTCAACCAATATGTTGACTTAACATTCTGCTCTATCCGATGCCTTCTGGCCTGAGTGTTTGCTGTACAGAACTTGGACAAAATATTTAATGGCAGTAAGTGCTGGACTGTGTATGAGGAGGGAGCCAGAAACTTTGCTATGCATATTTTTTGCCTTTTTCTTGCACTCAGGCATTACAAGAATTTGTTAAGAGCAGGTAGCCAGACCAATCTTACACAAAAAATCAAAACCTTAAACCAAATAGAATTTTCCTTTTAATGATATAAAGTAGCATTTGTGGCAGTAAGGACACCCATAGAGCTACTGACTTACATGCAAAACCTAGGGGAGCTGCCAATCTATTAACATAATTTCTACTAATTTTCAGTGGTTTTTACCTTTATCCATGGATCATCCATCAAGATAATGATTGTTATTCAAGTGTGTTTTTTTAATTAGTATATTATAAATCAAATTCTCTCAGATGGAGTTGAACATTCTGGATAGCATCTTTAGGAGTTTTTCCAAGTGTGGTTCATGTCAGACATACTTAAGGATTCCTACATTTTGCAGCATTCCTGAAAATCCTAATTACATAGCAAAAGTGAAAAACATAGGCACATATACCTTCCATACTCACTATACTTCTAAGTACTTGTTCTCACAATTATTACTGTGCTTTTTATATGCTTGAATTTTCAAATTTTCTGGTTACAAAACTCTGCAGAATTCATTAAGATACAAGGTATGGAATAATGTTTTTCATTTATTGTTCTTATTTGTCACAAGGGAAAGAATTATGTTGTCCCAAAATAGTTTTTTAGCTAGCATTCAGAAAATGCTGAGGAAAGGAACCAAGGTAAGTGAGCCATCGTACAAAACCCTGTAAGAGGTGGCAATTGAACACAAGCAGCTGCCTCTACACTTGGAAAGCTCTGTTGCTGTCTAAAGTTTTGTTGCATGCAAATAGGTCATATTATGTAGGTACAACATCGTTCAGCTAGGGTCAACGTTACATTGCACACATATGTAGGATAGCAGTAGCACATTGCCCTTGAAACTTTATATATAAAGTATCTATGAGACTTTTCACCTTCAGAAAGTCACATGATGAGTTTTGCCTGATTGCTGAGTGAGATGTATAGATCACTAAGCTGACTTGTATAACTTTTAGGTAGAAGTTCTGCAGAAATTTGCAGCATTTAGCTTAAAGTCTGGAAAAGTGAACTTTAGTAGTGGAAACAGTTGAAAGATATGTGGAATCTTTAGTTATTTAAAAAGTGATTTACCTTTCCATTCTGTAAGGGGGCTGAATCAAGACAAACTCTTTGCTTGCTTTCCAAGCAGAAACTGAAATTTTGGGTTTCTGCTGTCAGGTGTAGAGCTCATAGTAATGATCACAATATGAAACCCAGATTTTTTTTCTTCTTTGTTAATTTGAAGATGTGCTGGTGTACCTGTGTCTGATTAGTTTTGTTTGAGCTTCTTTTGGGTCTACACTGCAGAGCTATATAGGATTTCAAGTTTTTAAGCATAGTTTTCAAATGTGGTACCTGTGAAACGAACCAAAATTCTAATGTGATATGACACATTTGTTATGTTTTCCTGTACGGGACATAACCGCGGAGACCCATGCACAACTTAAGACCTTTTTGTTCACTCTTTCACTTGAATTGTTTGCATTTATGTTTCCTTTAAGTAACTGGATTCCTTGAATATCTTATGCTGCGTAATGCACTCTAATGTACAGTAGCAATAATTATACTGAAAGCTTGTAATTTTTTGTGAAGTATGCTTGACACGATGATTTCTAAACTCTTGTAGAACCTTTGTTTTATGGCTAGATTTTAATCCTCGACTACAACATACCACGTCTGTATTTGTTCTGTGCCCCTCTAGCTCCATTTTATGTTTTTGCTAATGCTTCCCTGTAAGTACGATGTTTGACATCAAAGTAGAAATGTGACAAGGAAGAAGGTCACGCATGACAGAGGTATGTAAAGTTGTAAGACTATTTGCGGGACACTGTAGATACTCACCTGGTATGTGAGGTTTTTTCCTTGGATAGTTTGCCTTTTTTTACAATCACTGACTTTGGCTTTTTCTCCTTACTGCTAAAGTTAGTCCCACTAGTTTTATTACCTGAACTTCAATTCCACAGACTGATAACTTGGTTTAGATTTCATTTTTTTCCAAGACACCAAATGGTCTCACAGGATAACATCATCAGAGTAAATGGTCATTCTGAAATATTTCCTGATCACACCTCCTTAGCAGTACAATTCTACTTGAAAGCACTAAATTATAGTTTTGTTGTCCTAGAGCTCTTGATAACCTTTAAAATGCACTGTGATAGACATCTTTCTCATGGATATGCAAGCATGGGCAACTGTTATTTAATGCCCTTATTTTTTCAGGTACTCATTCCTGAACTACAGCTCCTTGATTCATACGAAACCCCATATCTTGTATATAGACTTGACTTTTTGTTGCCATATACTGCATAACTAAATACTGAGAGAGAGATATTAATGAGTTCACCAAGAATAGTGGCATTCTTCCCTAGGCATGTTCAGGAAAATCTCCCACTGGTGTCAGTTGCTGGAAAATGGGAAGTTAAATTCCTTATGAAAATTAGATTCTTTATGAAAAATGTAATGAAAGTGATATTGTGTGGCTTTAATTGTTCCTTGATGTGCTTTTACTTCAGATTCCAACTCCAGAAACTTTGATAGGCTTGGAACTAGAGTCTAGCTGAACAAGTCTTATGATTGACATTTAATTAACAGATTTGTCGATATGGATTTCAAAGTACACTTCTATGTTCTGTACCCTACACAGAAATCTTGCTAAAGGTGCCAACAAATTAACAGACCCACAGGAACACTTGATTATGCTGACAAGAATGAGGCAGCAGATTTTAACACTTTAACAGCCCAGACATTTACTTGATTCTTGACTGTCATATAGGGTTGTTTCAAAAGAGATGAGTACAGTATGGTACCCTAAGTGGAGCAGGCCAAGTTGCTGCTGCCAGAAAAGAGAGATATTAGAGGATTTGGGTTTCCAGGGCATTTCATTTCTGTTTGCTGTTCTTGTTGCTAAAGCAACACTGATTTGGGGTTTTTTTTTTTTTATTTGATAAGAAAAAAAAAAAAGTGTGTATAGAGTCTGTAACATTCATTTTCCAGGCTAGTAGGAGGCACAGGCAGTCACAAACACTGTAGCTTTTAGGCTAAGCTTATGTAATTCAGAATTATGGAAACTGCAGCTGTGTTTATTAAGTCTTTAAAGCCTGTGGGACAAATCCAGCCTGGGAGAAGCATCAGGTGAATTGTCTTCCCTTCCCGAAAAGTACATTATGGCATCTAAATGCTATAACTTTCACTAGGAGCCAAACCTTAACACCTATATCCCTGTCAAAGGATGGGTCAGTTGCGATAAGGTGGGCATCTTCCTTGAATGAATTTTCTTCAATATGAAACCATTTTCTGAAGTGTCATCTGCCTTACGTTGTTTTTCCATACTTTTCAAAATTATATCTGTCATTTGCACATTTAGCTCAGCCCTCATCCTTTATTTCTATATTGTCTCCTAACTGCCTTTGGAACAGGCGTCTTTGTCTTTGCATTGATAAATAAAAATTTCCTCAAATGAGGCACATGCTTTCAAAGGGAAACTAAGTAAGTCACCTAATTTGAAATGTGAAAGCCATGTTACGCTGGTTCTTCATTGTCCTTATGTAAAGAGGTAGCATCTGGGGCATAAGAAAAAGTCAGGAGAGATGCTGCAATAGAAAGTGTCAGAACAACTCAATGCTTGTTCTCTCGCTCTGCCTGGCAAATTTGTATAAAGTAGAGGTTTAAATAGGAAAAACTTTAAATTGTGGAACTCTTGAAGTGATACATTGTATTTCTCTTGAAAGCTTTTACATGTACAGGCAATTGGAAATGACTCCCTCAAACATGAGAACAACTTTAATAACTGTCAACTGTCAGTGAAGTAGACACATAAACAGAAGAAATGTCACAGTCCATCAGCTTTTCCTTACTTCTCCAATTCTCTTCCCTTTGCTTAGTGACCTAGGCATATATAAAGACTCTGTGCATCAGTTCTGCACTTTATCTGCTGTAGAAAAATGTTGCTACATCTGCTTTGCACCTTTCCTGTCTGCACACCTCCCGCCTAGCATTCAAATTGGATTTTCAGTTTAAAACTTAAGAATAATCTGTCCTTGAGATATGATTATGGTAAAAAAAAGTGATGCCATGGTATTTCAGATTTATTCTCCTTCAGTGATTTCTATAGTGAATCTGCTCACTGCATATCCAAACCCAAAAGCTTTTTAGCTGTTGTGTAGGCAAACTCAATCTGGTACCTGAAAGTAATGCCAGGGGCTTGATTAGCAATCTCCACCAATTTCATCAATGGAAAATGTTATTTTTAGTGACATTTTAACACTGTAATACTAGAGAGAGATCAGAGGCACACTTGCATTTCAAACATCTGAGAAAAACAGGAAAATAAGTCACATCAGAAATAGATGCCATACATGACCAGTCTAGATTCACAGGGCAATGGATTAATTTGCTTCATGCAACAGCAAAGACTGCAGAATTGTACTTTTAGCATAGGAAAATTACTGGAGGGGTTTGAATCAGTTATTTGTCAAGGATAGGGTTCAACTTAAAAAAAAAAAAAAAAACCAAACTACATTCTTCTAAACAGTATGTAAACTGAGAAAGTTAATTTTGGGGTACTTAGCCTTCTGTTACAACATTCTGATTTGGTTTGTTTAGATATTTTACTCCACCCTTTGACAAGCAGTCAACAGCAGGCTATCCCTAAGGACCTGCACCGGGAGAGACAAAGGAGTTAATCCTATGTATTCTGAAGATTAAAAGATAGTATGTATGTTCAGTGCTTATTTCCACTAAAACAAATAAAAGAGAATTTCAGCTCTTCTGTGGAAGATACTGATAGTCTCCCATTGCTATTCCAGCAGAGTCTGAACTCCTGGCTCAGCGTTTTAGACTCCTGGAGAGCCCATTTGTTTCAATTCCAATTTCTGACAGTCTATTAGAGACAGTGAGGTGATATTTATTTCTCTTCTTCTACGGGTGAAGAAAAGGAAAAGTTTCATCAGCAGACTAAGCAAATAAAATTTTTCTTATTATATATAGAATGTATATAGTGAATATATATAAATCATGAGGGAGCTAGCTTGTTAGCACCTAAGGAGGGGATAATCTCCCTTAAAAATAAGGGAGGACAGGCCTCTAAGAGAAAAATAATACTGCTTCTTTTTAAAGCATGACAAGCTCTTTTGGAGCTTCAGAGTTGTAGGAAAACCTGAAAATAAGCTGCAAATATTTTTCATATGATTCCTATTGCAGGGCTGTGGATTTTTTGTGTTTTTTCTGTCTGTAAATAGCCAGAATAGCCCAGTCTAGACAAGAAAGAAGATAGACTCTCTCAAAATTCAAAGGTTTAATCCTTAGAGTCGAAGATAAAAACTTTAATTTTCTTGTTGTTCATAGATCACATATTGTGTGGAAATGTCTTATAAGTGTGCAAGAACAACTCATCAATTTAAATAGTCTTACCTTTGGGTCAGGAGGAAAGGGGTAGAAAAAGAAGGGATGTTTTCAATTATTTGAAGCCAATTATAAGGAATCAAAGAAATATGAGGGAAGATGACATTGTATTAAAATAAAAACTCAAATCTGAATTACAAGATAGACCAGAGGCATACAATTCTTTTCAGAATTAAAATAAATTCAATTTTTCTGGTGTAATAAAAATTACATATATCTCTATGCTTATCTGTATGCCCGTCTATTTTTTTCCAGTAACTCACAAGTGACCATTAGCTTAAGAAGAGGTGTGAGGGTGGCCAGGTTTGCTTAGAATTTCTTCTAACCAAAATTCAATGTGTTTTGGGTAGAAATTAATTTCCTCAGAAAATAATAAAAATAAAAAATACTGTGTTGGAAAATGCAAGTTGTGTAGAACTTGAGAAGGAACTGCTGAGACTTACTCATGCCAAGCACTCTGAAGAAGGGGAGCACTTTAAATAAAAGAAAAATCTGTTTCATTACTACGTTAACAAGGTAAGTATTAGATATCTAAGTTTTGACATAAAGAAAGCTTAAAAGTACTAGTTCAGACAGTATAGATTTAAGTAATGCTTATATTTATTAGTTGTTCCTCTACTTACTACACATTTGCAGAGGTGGATCCTTGTTTTTTATTAACCCATGACTTTCCAAATTTTTGAAACAATTCTTTCCAATCTGTTAGAAGTTTGGTTTTTTAACTCCTCTGTTCATCTGTCTTTGAACAAGCTGCAGTTTCCAGCTTCAGGCTGGGATTCTGTTTGCTGCACACTAAAGTTTCAACTGTATTCCCTCAAAGCAGTTTCAGCAATTCTTTGCTCCTTCCAAAGGTTTGTTTTGGATTATGCTTCTCAAAGAAACATAACTGAGACCATGCAAATCAAACACACTGTAATGCATATGGTGCATCTCTTATTTCAAAGTGGACAATTAAACAAACCAGTGTTTTAAACAAAGTTGGTAACATATCACATTTGTCTTGGAAATCTGAGAAGTAATGTGTAGGAAATGTGCCAAGGATCACAGGAAATCTTATGGAGTAGCTTTTTCCACATAATCTGGAAAAAAAATTCATTTACTGAGTTCTAATTTTTAACTTTGGAAGACAAAGGAAACCACAATTCCTTTCAAATGAAACTTGAAAATCTAGGAATGAAATTTATCTCCTTGTAAAACTTTTTCAGCCCTCAAATAAAGAACGTGTTCTGTTTAGTAGTACCTCTAAGTATATTAAGAAATCGGGAAGTCTGAATTATGCTTAGATGTATTATTAACATGTCTGTTTATTTCCTAGAAATTGTTTAACTGTTACAGCTTATTGATTCAATTTCATTTCCTAGTAAAAACATCTCTTGTGGATATGTAGCTGAACATTCTCTCATCCTATTAGTTTCAGCTAGAACATTATGTCTAGGTACTAAATTATTTTTTTTCCTCTCTTCCCAACGTTGTACTTTTCCTGCAGAAGTCAACTCTACAGGGCATTTAAACAATGAGGAAGGTAGAGAGGAAGCCCCAGGAGTATTATGTAGCAGATTGTCTGAGTATGATTAGATTGGAATGAGCTCTGAGCATGAAAAAAACATGCTGATACTGTAAGTATGACAACAAGATGCTTTAAAAAGTGCTTACTTCAAGTTGCCTTGCTATTACACAGTTGCCTCTATATAGCAGACTGAGAGCACACTGGGTCAGGTTTTGAATTTTATTCAGTTGGGTTGAAATGTTGTGTATTGGTCTTATACCATTTTAAATTACTTTTGGGAAGAAAATGTAGTTTATTGCTCTTTATTAAAACTTCCTCTTGAAGTCAAATGGAGCTTCCTTAGTTGCTCTTGGAAGAGTGTTGTTGTCCTTCTTCCACTGCTGAAACTCTTTTTGCTCTCTTCTGTTCTCTTCAGAAGTTTTTCATTGCAATACTTTACTGACCTTACAAGATGAAAATGAAAATTCACTCTTCTAGTCTTTACAGCACATTGTCCATACATAACCTCTACAGCAGTGAAATTTTATAAAATGTGACATCAATAACTAAACATGTTAGGATATGCTGCTGCTTAACTTTGAAGAAATAGGATAACTCTTGTCACAGTTATTCTTCTTCTATGCTGACAAGAGAGAGGAAAAATCAGGTTTGATTGCAATATACCAATCTATTCCCATTATGGAGAACCTCTTGCCAAATAGGTGGTGCATCAGCAGTACTGTATCTCTGGAATATGTTTATTAGATTATTTGAATGATCCTGTACCACAAAAACTGCTGTAGTCAGAAGAGAACAACAGGACCATTCTTGGTCTAAAGACTAGGGACCTTCCTGTGCTTACACTTAACCTCAGATCACCAAACATAGATATAAACCTCAATAAATCTGGGTAAGTGAAGGGTCACATTTTAATGGATTCTTAATGGGCCCCCAAGATGAGAAAAAAGAGGTGTTTCTGATGACTAGCACTGAAGGAATGGAGCAGCAGGTGCTCTGATTTTTCTTTATAATGATTTAGTGTTTGTCATGAAAATGTCATAGAATAACATTTTGTAGGTATTTTCAAAGAAAAATATTCAGTATGTTCAGTCTCTATATTTCTCTGCATCTGTGTTATACAGTAAAAGACATTTAAGAGTGCCTGAACACACTGAAATGTTTCATGAGACTCAGTGTTGTATATGCTGTGCGTCAGTGTCCCTGGCATAGTGTGTGTCGAAGGAAACAATTGTACAGAATTAGTTGTTTTTTCTCATCCTTATTCCTCCAGTAACTTGGTGCTAACTCGTTTGAATCAAATATAGCAGGGCAGTTGCTTCAAAGATTGGAATTTCCACAGATTTTGTTGAAGTCAATGTTGAGTAAGGGAAGAGTCCCAGCCTGATGTCCCACGGAGGCAAAGGCTGATGTCCGAGTCCAGCAGAGACCTGCTTTGTGGGTCACAGTACATGTTCAGGCAGGGTGAGATACAAGGAATCAGCATTTTTCAGTTCTAATCTTCAGACCTTTGGGAGGAAATGCTGGACACATAGGAAGGGAAGGGTCAGAGAAAAGAGGACAAATACTGGAAGAGCTGTAGTGGCAGCAGATTTTAGGTGAGAGATGGAGTGTTTACAGTAAGGGAATGAGCAGGGCATCAAATGGAAATCTGGCTAAAGAGCTTTTACTGTGTTTTATCTCTGTCCACTGAATTTCTCTTTTATTTTGTACTTCACATTTCTAAGAGTGTGAAAGTGATAAAAATAAAAATTGATAACCCTGACATTTTTTAAAAGGATTTAGAACAATTATTTGCACAGAAGACAGAATAATTGCTTTAGCTGCTTTTATAATGATTTAGTTTTATCTGTATGCATTCCAAGTTTCCCTTCATTTTCCCTCCTATCCAGCCCCCAAAATACAAAAAATTCTTTTTGATATTCTGTTCTTAGTCCTGATTCTTCACTTGTAGTCTTGTGAGAAGTATCTGAAAAATGAAACCCCTTAGAAGATATATTGTAGCAAATAGATAATTCACTGCTGGGATTGTCATGGCATTGTACTATGTTGCTGGTGGCATGAGGAAAAGTCTCGCTCTTATGGGAAGATAAAACCATTTAGTTTCCTTTCTACTACAGTAAGACCTCAGTGATGGCAAGCTAGCACTACCTATTTAATGAATGACCTCATGGGGGAAAACACTTGTGATTGTGATTTATCTCTGGACCTACACAGAACACACTGGTGAGGAACCAGAAACAATTTGTCATGTAGATATTTTTATTTCACGTAGATATTTTATCCTGTGCTTTTGAACTTTGTCAGAAATATAAGATAGATGTACGTACAACTGTTCTGAAGTTGTTCATCACCTAGGTTTGACTTGCACATCTGGAGATACTCTCCCACATGCTCCTGAAAGTATGCAGTCAACTTGTTTTACACAAATGTGCATCTGACAGTCTCTTAGCTAGAACCTTAAAGTATTTAAATATTTCTGTGATAATTGATTGCTGAATGTTTTTGTAGGCTAGTGAGTGGAGGATTAGTGCCTCTTGCCACATAAATTCATAGGTACAAGGCTGCTCTATACATTAGTGAGTGAGGTCCTGTCCTCTGTAAGCTAAGAACATTTGGTTCCCTGTGGTGTAAAACTAAATCTTAACTCCTAGATTACCTGGACATCTCTCCTGTCTCTTGAGAGCATTAGCATGCCAGTGTGGTGAATCCAGTGCTGGCAGTGGGCTTTACACAGTATTCCTAAGCCAGGGTCCTAAGCAGACCCTTCACTGCGAAAACAGCTCTGCTGATCACCTATCCACTTTCAGGTCTGCTATTCATAGCTGTGCCTCATTTGCCTAATTACTGATATCAAACCAGAGTTGCCTCTTTCTGAGAAGGTTACAAAGAAGATAGGCAGAGAGTTAAAACAATATACACTCGACCTACTCTGATCATCTATTTAGATGTATGCAAGTATGAAGCATTCTGTGTGGAAAATCCATTCAGGGATGGGCAGATTTTGTGCCTCTTTCCACTGTACAATAAACAGGGACAATGTGGAGAAATGCCCTTCTTGATAGGATGGTAGGCAAAAGATCCATATGCAGGGAACAGAATTTTGGACAATGACTTGTTTTAATGGAACCTACAGTAACTTTAGCCACCTAGATATTGAAATAATTTTTTAACTCCTCTCAAGCTCATCAGTCTTCAATTTCTGTCCTTTATTGTTTTTTTATTTGATGCCTACTGCATTAAAAACTAAAAAACATGAATTCCTTTTAAATATAGCCATTTTCCAAGAGAAAATTTCTTCTGGGACCAGTTAAGAATTATTGACACATCCATACATTGTTAAAAATGCTTTCTGAGTAGCTGTTCTTCAAACAATTATTTCTTTTATCTATTCATGTAGAGTTTCACAGTTTGAAGATTTGAAGAAAGCAGTTATTTCATATTATCTCTCTTATGACTAGCTTGCATTTTTGGCAACTTCCCTATCAAGTCAAGATCAGTTTTATTTTTTAATTTTTATTACATTTATATGAAAAACAAAACAAAACATGAGAACAAAATCATTGATTTGACCAAAATTTAGACTCTAACTGTTAAGCAGAGAGAGGAAAAAAAAAAGTCTAAAAATTGAAACTGCAATTATGATGTATAAATATAATGTTGTACTTGTATCTGTGGCCATGTTTTGTGAAAATATTGTTAGAGGAACAAGTGAAAACTTCTTTCTCATGTAGGATAATATTCTCAATCGTAATGAGAAAATGTCATGTCATTTTCTGGTTTTATGTTTACCTCATGATGCAAGATGAGGTCAATTGAAGTAAGTATTAGCCACCATTCAGTAGAATATATTAAGATTTGAAGAAGAGTAAATCAGAATACACAGATAGGTCACTGTATGTGTAGATACTAGGCCTGGCAGATAAAATTGTTAATTTTTTGAGAATTCTGCATTTGACTCTGCATGTGAAGATTGATTTCATTATATAAAACTCGTCTAAGGATTTGTAATAAACTATTGGATGGAAGAAATTCACTCTACATGATAGATACCGTGTCTCAGGAAATAAAACTGCATGTGCAATACTTTTCCACAATTTGCAAAAAGAAATTACTTGAGATGAACCTAATTTCTAGTGAAGCTCATAGGTTGTAATACTAGCTATTGTTGCATTCCAGTGACAAGGTATGAATACCTTGTCAACTTCATGGCAACAGTGAGATCACTTATGTGTAGTAGGGTAGGAGTCGTCATATTCCTCAGCACAACACATCCTCCAGAACAGGAAATGTCTCTACGTCATATGAATAAACTTTTATGAGCCCTGTAGATTTCACAGCAAATAGAGGACAGTGGCAGTGACATATGATGAGACTCTGATTGCCAAGTTCCTCTCGTGAAGAATCTAATAAAGAATAGAATTTCAATGTAGAAAAAATCAGAAATAATGAAGCAAATGTGAGAATATAAGAACAGATAAACAAAGTCAAATTGAAGGTCCCCTGTCCCAGCATTCCATTCCTAGTGATAACCAAAAAAAAATTTTTCAAGAAGAATATACATCCCGAGCAATTATATACAATGCTTCCCTGAATATCTGCCCAGCCTCCAACCAACCGCAATTTAGGAGGACCAGGAGTTGGAGATATTCCTTATTTTTTAGCAACCTATATTGGATTTATTTTCAATAATTTTTTTCAGTTTTGCTTTAAAGCATTGTAAACGTATGATCTGGTGTAAACAACATCTGGTGAGAAGGGTTTCATGGCTTAGGTTGTTTTCATATTCTGGAAACAACCACTTCATTTCTTTGCTTTGTACCTGTTAAGCACAAACTGTGTGTGTTAGCTCCTAGCTAGGCTTTATGAAGTTACACCAGGATTTTTGCTAGATGAGTACACAGAGCTTTCAGAAAGTTAGTCATATTTATTATTACCTTATGTAATGCATTAAAATAATTCAGATATTAAAAATCACGTACAATGTGGAAATCTTTGCCATTATCAATACTATCTTCCAAATCCCCCCATCCCATATTTTGCAGACTTGCTTTCTTTCAGAAATCAGATGAAGGACTTAAAGCAAAATTGTTTGTTTGCAGCATGCTGCTCTAGACAAAATCATATTTCAGTATTTGTAAGAGACATAATTATCTTTTTCCCTACAGAATACTTATAAAAACTACAAAGGCAGTTTGAAAAGTCCACCTGATCACAAGTATTCAAATTCCAAACAGCTACATACCCTGATGGTTATATTTGATACTAAATAACTTAAATGTAATTGGTTTATTTTGTAACTGCTGCAGATTAAATAAGATTCTTCAAACGCTAAGACATTGCTGCAGAACCTTCAGCCCTTAATGAGACAAATTTGGTGTCTTCCTGTAGAGCCATATAGGGTAAATGTAGAGAGATTAAATACATGTAAAGCTAGAGAGATTAAATACATGTAAAGCAAACCTCTGGGTAAAAAGCAAGATATTGCTGTTCTTGAGTGAGAAACCTTAATTGCTTTTTTCCTGTTTATCATTCTTTCAGTCATTCTTGATAGATCCTGTTTTCCAGACTTGATGATTCTTGTTGATATATCCTCTTCATTTGCTTGCCTCAGCTTTCTCTTAATCCTGCATCAGTGGATGAACACTGGCTGCAAAAAGGGGCATGACCAAGCTATTTCTTAACTGATCATTTAGAAAGGTTGGAAATACTTCCCAAGCGGAGTAGTGGCAAGATGAATGACCTCACATCAGTCACGTAAAACAACACATTGTACCATAACTAACTTAAGCAGGCAAACTTCCAGACCCCAGCTCTGCGCTGCTCCCATCTGTTTCTGATACTGAACACCCAGCTCCTCACTGCATATCTCTCGGCTTTCACAGCACTGTTCTTCAGATGGTGAAAAAAGAAGTACGTGTAGAACCATGTAACTTTTTTGTATTTCCAATCACAATGTATCAAGTTTATATGAAATAACAGTGTCTAATCAAAAGATTTATTTTACAGATTTAGTATTTTAATAAAATATATGTATGCAGTAATAAATAATACAATAAATTACAAGTTCTAGCACAAGAACGTCAGAAAATAAGAAAATAATTTGAATCTACAGGAACATACCCCAGAGTTACATGCCAAAGTCAAAGCTTAAGCCATGTTCTTTTTTTAAGGTACAGTAGAGACCCAGACATTATATTGTAGAAAGAACACCAAACAAAATGTCAGTTCATTCCAGGAACTGCATGTTTTCTCCAGTCTTTGAGGGATCATTCAAGGAGGAAAAAAAAGGAGATGAAGTCTATGTTGAAATCATGCTTTTCTGAAATGCCATGGTAAGCTTCCTTTGAAAATATATATAATATTAATGTATTTCAATTTGAATCCCCACTGATTAAAAAATGAACCTCAGCAATATCATCCTTGTTCTCTATAAACCTTAGAGTCTACTTAATTAAAAACTCCTCATTAAATTCACTGTCTAAAGCTATTTGTCAGTGAACTGGTTTTGCTTGTTTGTCAAAATTCCAGTCTCACAAATCTGTACCATTATCTGCTATTCAGGTTAGTGCTTTTAATGATGGCTATATTGAGATAACTTCCTATGAAGTTCTACAAATGTCAGAATTAATTTCTTTTATCAGTATATAAAATAAAAATCCCAAACTAATTAAGATATACTGAAGATTTCTTTTTCACCACTCTAGAAAAACTCATATAGAAAATAACTACTTTTGCTGATCTATTGCTTCCTAGCAGAGAATAATGGGATATATATAGGATAGCCAGCAGTGAGCTCATTTATCAGAGGAGAAAAGCCTGAGTGTAGTTAGCACTGCTGAGTTTTGTCCACAATGAAAAGCTTAACCAGTGCTGACAATGTTTGTGAGAAGCGTATGTAATAGAAATCGTGCTAAAAATAGTTCAGCTGCAAGAAAAATGGGGTAAAATACATTGCACACATATCTAAAGCTTCATCTCAGTTTCCAGAGCAAGCAAATTTTGGTTCATATACTCAATATATGAATATATGATCCACATAATGAAGACTTTTTGAAGCCTTACTGCTATTTTTAAAATATTGTATAAAATTTTGCGAATAAATTGCTCTTACTACTTTCTCAATCATTAAATAAGGTTTAATGAAATTAAATTATATCCTGCTTGTTGTTTGAAAAAGAATGGGGGACAAACCTTCCTTTTATATTTTATTTTACAAATTCAGAGTGACTTTTCTTACAGAAATAATCTCTTTACAGCAATTTTTCCAAACACCAAAATGACTCTTTGCCATCACATTTGCTCTTCTACTGGTCTTACACCATTGTAAAATCTCTGAGGAAAGAACTCTATCGCATGTAATTGGTGTTTACTCTCTTGTTTCTGAAAATGAAAAGCACTTTAGACATTGAAGAAGTAATACTGTAATATTTGCCCTAATATTTACTGAAAAAAAAGTATTTGAGCTTTTTTCCCTCTCCACGGGTATGTAAGTTAAACCAGCTTGATCCATTTACATCCTGCTTACACTCACCCTTAGCAAAAACAGATTCCACAAAAAAACCAAACCAAACCAAACCAAACCAAACCAAACCAGACCAAACCAGACCAAACCAGACCAGACCAAACCAAACCAAACCAAACCAAACCAAAAAAACCCCATGGTCAAGCACACTAAAAACCTGGGCTGAGTAAGGGTGAACCTTCCAAAGATGAGGGCACAGCTGTGATGCTGTCACCTGCACTGCTGTCTCTGATGGCTGAGGAACACACCACACAGGCACAGCAGCCTTGAGAAGACACGTGTTGCAGCCTTAACCTCTGATTGTGTATACTGTACAGCTTGTGGCATGTTTTGAATGAGAAAGGAATGGAACTAAAAACATTGCCACTCCTGACATTAAGAATTGAATCCATTTACAGACACTTTTACTCAAATCACTATTTCTAAACAAAATTGTTTGCTGGCTTGTCAGAAACTTGCATTTTTTTGCTATCAATGCTGCACTTTCAGTCATCTTCATCCCTGAAATATTTGTGCAGCTGAGTATTTACAATTTTTATATAACCTTGGGTCGCAATCTGCCAGTGTTCATTTTGGAGCTTCTTCACTGAAATCAGTTTGGTAAACCAGTGATTCATGTATTATTTAGAATTCAAATGGTAAAAATCTGGTTCTGGATGTAATGTATGCTACATTAAAGTGCTTCTAAAAAGCTTTTATAATTTTCCTGTAATTCTAAGTAGAACTCTGCTTGCTTGCTTGCTTTTTGCAATTCAACTTATTTGTTAGGCTTCCTGTGGGTTCACTCATTTTCAGTAATGCTGTTAACATAACATTAACCAGTTCTGGAGTTTCATTTTCTTCGTTTTCTTTTTTGTACTGTTGCAGCCCTAGTAAAAGAACTTCTGTATGGTTATGTATGCCTGGTTTGAAACAAAGATCAAGTACTTTATCCACCAGTACTTCAGAAAAACTTTGCATCTATAGAGTCTTTCCTTTCTCCTCTCGTAGCATTTTGAAGTCATTAGATTTAAGACTCCTTTGAGAATCAGTAGTGCAGTCTGAAGAGAGAAAAGGAATGTGGAAAACGGGGGGGAAACACTTTGCTTTTTGCAGAGGGGTGAGACCATGGCATTGGCTAGTGTAGTGCTAAGAGCTTATTGATGTAGGAATGATGTTAGAGGCGTGAGATGCCAATCACGAAGTGAGTGAACTTCACAAGAATACGAAACAGATAACTGGCAAAAACAGCCTTTCAAGAGAGTGACTGCACAGTGATCAGAATCACAGCTGAGAATACAGAGAGAGCTTCCCAAATGAGGGATGATGTTTGACTGCTTAGCAAAGGCCTGAGGCAGCCAGACCCAGGTGCCTAATGGAAACATTTTCCCTATGTACAGTTATGCCTTACACAGAGTGTTTTTAACAGAAGTCTGCTGTGCCTTTCAATCCATGAAACAAAAGTTTTTCATTTATTGATGATTTTCCTTTGCTTTCTATCCTTGCAGTTGTGCATGTAAGAGGAGGAAGTATATGTCTTGACTATAAGATGAAAGAAAAAGAAGTCCTTTAGGTTTGAAATTCACTATTCAGTCAATAATTGATCAATTCACTGGTCAATATTCTCATCATATAAAAGGAAGATGCACGGTTTAAAAAACAGCAAGTTAGAAGAGGAAACCAATGTCAATCAGTGCAGTCCAGTCAATTAGTTGAAGGGGACTTTTCCTCTCCCTTAACAAAATGGGGAAGTTTCCTCTCTGTTCTTCCAAGAAAAAGAAAAGGAATTAAACATTTTCAAGTAGGAAGACATGCTCTAGAAAAGAGAAAACAAATGATGGCTGAAAGTTGAAATTAGAAGTCTCCGTTTTGTTCCCAACCTGAAGTTAAGAGAAACACAATTTGTACTTGTACCTAAATTTTAAGAATTAAAGATAATGAGGGTTGGAATAAAATGGGAAGAAAAGCACTAAGAAGTTGGGGTAAATCACAGCTATGATCTATCTCCATTCACCACTATTCTGTTTCTGTATGTAATGTCTTTTTTATTTAAAGTTTATGGCTAGGTAATGTTCAGAATTATTTCAGTTTTTATTCTCTAATTGTATTTAGCAGTAAGTAATGCAGTGGATTTGCCATCATCAAAATACACTTGCAGTTTTATGATATACTTCATGTTGTTGGAAAGGGATAAGAAGTTAATCTAATAAGCAGTGCACATTTACTTGGGTTCCTCATCTTTCATTTTATTTGCCAGAAACACTACCACAGTCTGTAGCCATTAAATACAAATTTCACTTTTCACTTAATTTTACTTATATATAATTTATTTTTAGGACAGCATATTTATATTAAGGGAGTGATGAATCATTAAGTAGAACAGAAAAAACAATATATTGATTTGTCTTCATTTTGTGTGGAATTCATAAACTAAATTAAAGTTCTTCAATTTGGAGGTTTGGAGGTTGTTATCTTATTTCTAGTATATTGATCAGACAGTTCATTTATTTATTTTATTCTACCTGTAAAATAAACATCACTGCCTTTGGTCCCTGTCTATTTTCTACTTTAACCTCTTGGTCTAAGTGCCTGAATGGATGGGAGATGCTATTGTGGGAAAGCTTGAGACTATAGCAGCAGGTACTCAGCTGCTCACTACCAACCGGCAGTGACTCTGAAATTTCATCCCTTGCACTCTTAGATGTATGACTCATGCTTAATTTGTGTGTTTTTAATTTTAATGAGGAAGAGGTACAAAGTGCTTATGCATTTCCTGTCATGCTTCAGGTAGACACATGATTAAAACCCTATAATCAAGAAATAATTTTTCACATTCATAGAGTGCTTGTCCTGCTGCTCAGGACCTATTTTTAATTAAAAATCTGAGCTCTGTTATATATGCAAATATCATTATGTTAACAATAATAGCCATGAAAACATGAAAGACTCATCCACTGTCTCAACAGAGCAGAAAGGGAAAGCACTGGGGTATCTTATACCTTCCTTAGCTTCACAAAATGATTTGTAATGGGCACAGCATAACATGAGCTTTTCACAAGGTTAGCGCTCCCTCAGTGATTTGCTGTCTGAACGTAAGGCAGAACTGGGAAACTTTAACACCTGATTACTTTTCCACAGGAAAACGTTAACATTTTGGATAATGTAAATCAGACATGGCACTTCATCAAGAGCAGTTCAGAACTAAAAATACAGAATTTTTACTTTTTGAAATGTGATAAAAATGAGGTAAAATAACATAAAATGCACTATAAGAGTAAAACCTATTTGTCCATAAACTGTTCTCTTCTTCACACTGGAATGTCTTGTTTCAATGGTGGAGATGGATAGGAAGTTCTTTCTAGTTTCTATAGTTAGAAGAATTCATGTAAGAAAGACGAGCATGTAATGCAAGAGTATTGAACTTTATCTGAAGCATCAAGGGGAAGCTATCCACAGGTTGGACTTCTCTGATGATCAGTATCTGCAGGTCTTACTAAGCCATTCTGTAAAGCAGAATCCCTGCATAGTCTTGACAAACCACTAGCTATTTGGTAAGCGTGGATTTGTGTCCATCCAGACACAAGCTTGTTCATTGTTCTTCCTTTATTTATACATATGGTTATGTAATTATATTCCTTTGGTTATGCCTTGTTAGTAGTTCGTTCTGCAGAATGTGATTTTACAAAATATATTGCTGTATATCCAGCCATGACATATGGGAGACTATACTTGACTTGCATGTGTTCCTGGTAACCTTGCCTTAGGAGGGGAAAAGTTTGCTTTTCCTTAGGGCATAGGGAAAAATCTCTTAGTTTTTATTTCTATAGATTCTAATAGCCTGGTGAATATTCATACTTATGAATATATGGGTTGGTCCAGGCAGCTGAGAAAACATGCAGTTTTCTGTATGGTTATTTTCTTGCACAAGATTGTCTTAGCAGATGTTGGTACTTAACTGTTCTGTCTTAAGTCCTTCCTCCTTTTCTTTTCATGCGCAAAGATGAGGTCTCCTGCTCATTCTCATTTCAAAAATGCTCTCCATTTAGCAAAACAGATGTTCTCTTCAAATAGGCTCCAGGTAATATGGACATCTCTGCCTTTCCTTAATGAATCCATTGTAACCAAATTACATATGCATAAATGCAGCTTAAGTCCTTCAAGGACATACTCATTAGCTGTGTCATTTTGGATTCACTCTTTGGAATAAATATGCCCCTGTGGCTGTTTGAAGCATTTAGATTCACAGATTCTATTCGAAAACAGTGATTTGATATATATTAACTATATACTGCTATGTACACAGGAAGAAAAAGAGACAAGAAGATAGTTATTCATAAAAGTGTAAAATAAGTTGACTTATTGCACAGCCCTGTAGCCTTTTTACATAAATAAAAGATGAGACTCTGATCAATCATCTCTACTACTCCTAATTTATTCACAGTGATATGGCTTAGGTAACTGGATTTTCCTTATTTATAATGAAGTGACAGGAAATAATTCTAGCTACAGTAATTCACAAATATAACCACCATAGGTTCTAGGAGATTTTTATTTCTGTCAGTGTAGATAGATGATATTTCTAATATAAGGCATAAAGTAACATAGCTTGAGATAAAACATGTTAAAGGGAATGTGTGATGTCAAGAAAACCTAGAAACCGAGAAAACCTAGACATCAGCTTTAAAGTGCTGAAGAATTTTTGTTAAGTGATCTCAAACCAAGTGTTGGTAAAATAGGCAAAACATGTAATATACCAGATTGGATGACTAGATACAGTAGAGAGTTACTAGGTTATTCTCAGCTGTTCAAACTTCATGACACAAGTCGGTCTAATTAATCAGCTGTGACACTTTAAGTTCCAATTTTTACACTGTTTTTGCAGTGTACAAACAAGGAAACTGCAGTTACAAACTCCCTCAGAGTTGCTATTGACCTTGATTTTACTGTCGAAATCAATGAGAAGCTCTCTCTTGGTGTCAGTGCCAAGCAGTGAAAACCTATATGGGTTAAACCAAAATATAGTAGTGCTGGCAATTATTGCATAGGACATTTGAAATCATCATGCAATCACTATTTCTTTGCTTTTCTCATGTATCTACTGGCAACATTCAGCCTTACCTAGCTAGAGGTTTTGGTCATTTTTGTTTTAGTATAAGGAACTTAAGAAACAAACACCCGCACTCCCAGCAGTTTCTAAGGAAGATGAGACTGACAGTTACAAGTACTTCAACTCTAGGAAATCTCCAGTCAGTTGGAGTGACAGATCCACCAGAAATAAACTTGTATTGTATACGGAAAGCAGTTATGTGTGAATAGGGAATGTAGCAATTGCAGATTCATAATGTTTGATTATAAATTACATTTGAGTGCTCATTAAGGCACAAGAGCATGCATTTCATTACAAAAACACTAGGATTTAATACAGGTGAAAAGTCATTATGGCACTCAAGGGCAAAATAAACTGTAAGCAATGCAGCATTCCTCCATAACAGTAAACTAATATATATTCTGTTTGAAGCCTCACCCTAATAAATAGTACCAATGCCAGACAATGCTCCAACTAAATGAGAAATAGAAACACAGTATTTACAGATTGGCATTTCTCCAATCTGTTGCTTGGCCTATCTTCAAATTTTATTTAAGGATCTTTTTCTATTGAAAGTTGGTCTGAGCAGAATTTGACAATACTGCTAATAATGCTCTTATTGAAGTCGCATAAACACTAAAAATGTGGCCAAAGCACAGTTCTGTTCCACCTTCCTCCAAAAATGGGAAAGTTCTTCATACCATTTTTATAAAAGAGATTATGTAGTTAAATTACAAATACATATCAAGGCAGTATTTTGGACTTTTGTTCCTGTTGTACAGTGTAAGTGTTAGAAGCATCTTTTAAGAACAAATGCATCTTTCCACTTCCAACAAAGTCACTCGCCACATTCCTCTGGTGTTTTCTGGAAAATCATTACACTGATGACTCCATTATGCAGATCTTTTTAAGTTAGTCTGAAAACTCGCATAGTTGTAGCACTGTAGTGTTCTGTTTCCAAAGATTTTCTGTTTCCAAAAGGCTAATTATCTGGTGTCAAGCACGTAGATAGTGGAGTGGTGCTAATTACCTTTTTTTTCTCTATTTGTTCAACTAATGAACTTAATTAGGTTCAACTTAGGCCCATTGCTTTTCACCTGTTCTCAGCTTGAAATTTGCTGCTGCTTTGTCAGTTTTAATGAAGAAACTTACCTATTTTTTCCAAACATATATTAGTTGTGTCATTTAAACATGTTAGCCCTCTGAGAGCTGGCAGGGGTGCCAAAGACTAAGTGGACAATACAGCCTCACTACAGCTGCAAGAACATTCATAGACCAAGTCCTCTTGGAGCACATCTGCAGGCATGTGAGAGAGAAGGATGTTATGGGGAACTTTCAGCAGGCTAAGGGTGAACCATCATCCAGCTTGGGCCAGAGAACAGGAGAAACAAGAAGTTGGAGGTGCTCACTGAGACTGCAGGGTTGGAACGCTCACTCTGCAAACTGTGGGGCTGGTTCAGAGGGAGCAGACAGGGCTTCCCAGCACCTGACTGAATCCCAGTATATAGAGAAGTGGATTCCAGGGATGGGGATGGGCTCTTCACAGTAATGCCTCGTGGAAGAATGAGAGACACTGGCCAAAACAGGAGAAGTTTTAAGGTTTGAGACGAGTTTTTTCCCTCAGAGGGAAACTCTCTTTTTTCCCTTGAGAGGAAAAGGACAACCAGGGATTAGGTCCAGGGTGCAGGAAGGTGGTGTTGCCTTTCTCCTTGGAGGATTTCCAAACTCCATGCAATAAAGCCCTGAGCAACCCATTCAGACCTCATTGCTGAGCTTGTTCTGAACAGGGGTTAGGACTAGGACCTCCTGAGGTCCCTGCCAACCTGATGTATTGTGTAGTGCTTTGATCCCATCCATGGTATTTCACCACTATGTTCATCTGGCTTATTTGTTATTACCCAAAGATCAGCCACTGTAAACCACACACCTGCCTTCAGCAAAAGGAAGCAATAGAAATACTACTAATAGAAATAATACTAAGATATTAATCCTAACAGCGGGTTTCTCCTGCTTTTCATGGACTTTCATTTTAGTTGAAATCTAAATACCTCAGACAGAGAAATACTACACAACTGCAAAAAAACCTTTTATTTTTATTGTAGAATAGAAGAGTCTTAGTAAGTGTAGGGGTTGCAAGCTTTGTGCTTTAAATTCTTTATCCTCCATTTAGATTCAGTTTTTGGCTCTTCTGAACTCCTGTCCCAGTATCATGGGATACCTCTTTCATCACAGTGTTTTCAGTAACATCCACAAAAACTCTGAAAGTCGAGCCCTCTACAAAGTATTAAGAACTACTCTGCAGAGAAAACATCAATTCTACTATATTTCAACTATGAAATATGATATTTGCAAGCGTATGCAATCCTTGAATCTATTGTAATACAAAAAACTGAGTGATATATCACCTTGGGTGTGGCAATAATTCTAGGAGTAAAATGACTGTGACTACTTACTACTGTTAAGAAATGAATATTCCCTCCCATGTAAAGTAGAAAAACATTTCCTAGTGAAGGGTAAGTGTCCACATCAGCCACTGACAGATAACCTTTTGCAACAGTAGCTTAAGTGGGTGTACTAGAGTAACTGTGTCCTCACTTTTACATTTGAAATTTTGCCACTTCTACATGGACATAGTTTTCCATGGTTAAACAGAAATTTCCAAGGGTAGTGATCATAGAATTTACTCTATTTTTGAGATTTGCACCATCTATTCATGAGGATTTGAAAAGACTAGAAATATTGTTCGACTACGTGTCTCAATTTTAGAGACAATTTAAGGGAGGACACTCTGGAAATGAGTCGTGTCCTCTAAAGGGTGCCAACAAGCCCTTTCCACCAATACAAAACACATACAAATAGAGGAAAGTGGAAAAAACCCCAATGGTTTATTAACAAACAGAGGCAAGGAGAAAAACACAAGGTAAACAACTGCTAACTATCAAACTATCAGAACTCACACCTGAGCACAATGTCGGAGAATACTCCGTCCCGACGCGCGGTACGAAACGGCGCTGGCTTTCCCTTTGAGGAGAACCGGAGCTCTCACGCAGGGGTCCCAGCAGCAGGCAAAGCCCTGGGGGCCAGCCCGGAGTTGATCTCCTCCGCCGGCGTGGCTCAGCAGAAGGTCACGGCAGGGGAAGCAGCTGGGCTGGAGCCTCTCGGTGTTTCCCTCTGCCTTGGCTCGGCTGGGCTTGGCTCGCAGGGGCCCGGGCCCGGAGCGAGGTGGCCCCTGCTCCTACCGATTCGGTGTCTCCTGCTTCGGATCAGCAGTTGTTCAGTGCACCTCAGAGCAGTCCGAAGGTCGCCACCGTAGCCTCTCCAAGCTAGGGAAGGGAAAGAGGTTTTTGCTGGGCCAGGAACCACGCCGGCCGAGCAAACATCACCCTGCACCGAGCCGCGGGAAGCCCGAGCTGCAAGGCTTCAAACGCTCCGTGCCAAAAAGCCCCGGGCTGCCCCCCAGCCCCACACACATCCCGTGCCGGGCCTTACAGGTATGGCAGCCGTTCTTTGGGCACAAAGCAGAGGATCACGGAATAGCCTATAGTCATAAATCACTCCAAGACACTAAATAATCAAATGTGGTGAAATCAAGAGAAATAAGCACAGAATTATTCTGCATTGCATACATGCCATTCCCAGTCAAGTCCACATCCTCAACACACAGTTATTATACAAGATGAATAGTGTGTGAGAAGGAACAAGAAGGAATATGGAATTTCATATATTATCAGTAATATTCAATAGCCTCTTAAGCAGATGAATAGTGCCATAGAGGTTGTATTTAAGATCCTGACATGACTTAATGGGTAGATAGAATTCAGCTCTCCTTGGAGTTTTTTTACTTCAATGCTTGCAGAATTTCAAACAGAGGTTCTTCTCCAGCTTCATGATGAAGTTGTAGACAAGTCAGTCAAGATACACTCTTCTGGATGACTTGGAATGGATAAAGTTTTATTATTTTTTTATGATGTGTTGTGCATTTAGGCTGACTGCTATTCAAAGGTTGTAAGTGGAAAATACTGGGTTGTCCAAACTAAACTTTCTGTGCATTACCATTACTGCAGATTGTACTACATCTGCACCAATGTCTTCTTTATGTGTTGTCATATCTTCACATAATTTTCTCTTTTTAAAATTTAGTTTGGGTTCAGATTTTTGCTATCATTGTAATCTCATTAGCATACACTAAAAATGCATAAGGATTTTGTTAAAATTTATCTCCTTAAAATATAGTATCTTTGCTTTCATTTTTGAATTAATGGATCTTCTAGAAAAGGCACTGTCAATCCTATGTAAGTAAATTGTATTTAGACTATAAATTAGAACTTTTTGGTTGGAAACATGACTGCAAAAGTCATCACTTGATCACTAGTTTTCCTTATGTCTTCTTGTCTGCTCCATTCTCTGACCCTGCCATTGTCTTGTTTTTTACTGCTGAACAGAAATAGTCTCATTTCCTAGAACTGACCTGTAGAAAACTGTCACAACAAAATCAGTTGGTCATTGGCTCAACAACCTGAGTCATGTCAAAAAGTCACTGCCCTGCCAAATCTGTTTTAGAAACCCCCGAGGAGCTGACATAATGAATCAGTTCTCCCTGGTGAGACTTGCTGCGGGTTTTTTAGGGATTGGGTTTTTGGTTTGTTTTTTGTTTGTTAGGTTCGTTGGTTCATTGGTTCATTGGCGGGGTTGCGTTTGGTTTTGAGGTTTTTTTTAGTTTTGCCTAAATGCTAAGAATCTGTTTTTTGCTTTCCTCTTTTTTTTGTGGCAATTTTGTTAAAAACAAATGGGATGTGTGCATGATGCATGCACAGCACTGTTAGTTCACTTCAGGAACTCCAAAGTTGCCACTTGACCACCAGGAATGTCAACATGAATGAACATAATGTCACAAAGTGATTAGCGTTAGCCTCTCTGCACTTACCGTGCTTTGCCTATTCCTTTGGATTTTGTCTGCTTGATATGGAAGGGTTTTTAACAACTCATCAGAAGTGAAGTTTCAAATAATTGGATTTTTAAAAAATTCGTCCAAAAAATTGACAAAATATCTGGAGAAAACAGAAAAAGAAAAGAAATAATTCTTTTGGTTTTGGTATATCACTACTATTTTACATTATTATGTCTTCAGAGATGCAGAGATATTATTAATAATGTATCGTGTCATTAGTTATTAGGGTGTCATTTGTCATCAACATCCTCAGACTCCAGTTTCTGTATGCTTTTGCTTTTCCTAAAGTGAACTCAGCAGGGTCAATATGATGACTTAGATGTCATTGGTCTTGTGCAGGAAATGTAGAAAGGATCATTGCTATGAAAATCTGTAAGAGAAGATTAAGCCTTTGTAATTCTGAAGCTAAAAGACAGTTACACAGATATGGAAAAAGTTTTTGATTAGCGTTTCCATTTAGAAGAATATCACAGAAAGCTGCAGGAGGAATTTCCTTCTTGGAATTGGGGTGAAACCAATCTTCTAAGCTTCTCATTAAAAAAAAACATAAAGGAACTAATCAAGGATAGCCCATCTTTATGATTCCATTTATTCTTTCACGGAAAGGGCCAATTTCAAATCCTTCCTTACGATACTTTCACAAACCAGCCAAGAACCATTGTTTTGTAAAAAAGCCTTTTGTCCCTTATTGAGATTGTGAAGCTCTGTATTAATAATTAAGCAACTGCTAGAAAGGAATTTATAAGACAAGGCTTTTGAGCCTTAGTAATAACTTTCTCGATATCTGTTGGACTTCTTGCTAAATGAGTCCTATACTTGAACAATCATTTCTTAAATTTTTTTTCTGAAATTCCATGTTCCCTTCAATAGTTCTGCTTTGAGGAGTGCATTTGGTTTTGACTATAAACTTCTGGGTTAAGAAAAAAATGCCTGACCACCCCTATGCAGAAGCATCTCTGCATCCCTAATAGAAACATGATGGGTATATTTAAAAATATGAATAATTCAGCTAAATACATTTGTTTGTGAAAGATCTTTGCCTCCCAGTCCCATTAAACTTGCCCTAAGATTCTAGACTGTAATAATTTGTTACGTTCCTGCAGTTTGAGAGGTGGAAGGAGCCATTCATCTCTAAACTTGTAGTTTTAGGGGAAAATTTTACTGGTACTTTCACTAAAATTATAGAGCTTTAGTTGCAATTTGCCATCTGCAATTAGATTAATCTTCTCCAAACTAATTAAGTGTAATTTGTAAATGAACTGTTTGTTTCTCTGAAAGGATCACTCCAGTCATCTAACTGTCAAGTCTCCTCCAAATGGATGCTTTGTTAATCATGAATGTCAGAGTCTAGCCTTTTTTAATTAGATTGACTTTCTGGAGTTGTCACTTGGCTTGGCTCTTTGACAAAGACTAGGGAGGGCAGGAAAGGCTTGTGTTTCTGTATTTCCTCAAAGCCACAGCAAAGCAGGGGTGTGGGCTACTGTGTATCTTCCATCTATCGTTTGACAGTGTTAAAAGGGTCTTTGTGATCAGATCTCCTTACACAACATTTTCCTGCTATGCATTCATGAAGATGTGGCATGACAGAGGTGAAAGCTAAGAACAATTCTTTATAATTATAAAAAAGATAAAATATGAAAATTGCACAGTACACTTTACAGAGTAATGATTATATGATATAGAGCCCTGGGACTGGTTAGCCTAGAAGAGCTTTAAATTATCCTTTCTCTAGTCATTTCTTTCTAATGTTTCCCCTGGCAGTGCCTTCTGATTCCAGTAAGATCAGTTTTTAATGGTTCTTTCAGCTTTCAGGTAATATATCCTCATCCTTCTCAGAGACTCTGATATGCTTCTGTGCGTGTGTGTGTGTGTGTGTGTGTGCGTGTGTGTGCACGCGTGTGTGTGTGTGTGTGTTTTGGCCCAAACTTTTGCATAAGGGATGGGGCTGTTGGGGTTTTTTTACGCAGCAGCAGCAGCAGCAGCTAATCTTGTTCTGAGCCCCTATACACTCCTGATAATAAAGTTGAGCTGGTTTATACTATTCCAAAAGCATTTATCTAAAGGGTTGATTTGACTTAACAGTTGTGCTTTGTGAAACTGCAGATGCATACAGAATGCATAGTTCAGGATGGCAAAAATAATATTCAGATCACACTACTTATATCAGTTCCTTATTTCTTATTTTTCACATGCTTCTAAATTTTGACAATGAATTGCTTTACTGCAAGCTCTGGTGTTTGCATCTTGATTTGTGACAGTGTGTACAAGCTCCAGAGCAGCATTACATGCACTTCTGGATTTGAATGAATAAACAAGTTTGTCAAATGAGGTTCAAGAGTTGTAATTGTTTCTAAGAATTACAAATAGTTTATTACTATTTCCAATTCCAGTCATTTGGCACTTTCCATTTTACTCACAGAGAAGGGTATCTTTGAAGGCAGACATCGCAAGTCAATAAGGAAAAATAGTGCAGCAACAGCAGAGATGCCAGTATTTGAAATTTTGGCCATGTATCTCTCTGAAATTTATATGATGCTGCTAGCCAAAAGTCAGAAAAGAGGCCAGAAAGTGGTGTGTCAGAAAATAGAACTTAACTCTCTCTTCTCCCTTAGTAAATTGAGATTTTACTTGTTTTCTCCTATAATTTGAAAACATTTAAATTAATTATTTGTTTAACAGTTTTGTTTTTCAATTAGCTTCTTAAATGCTTACAAAAAAGTTGCAATATTCTCATCTCTACCCTTCAAATCCATATTTTTCCAATGCATGTTTTTGCTTTATATTCAGATAGCTTTAATGTCATTTTGGAACAGTTTTTAGTTATCATATTTTATGAGTATCATATTATTTTGTTTTTAACTATCAAAGTCACAAGTCACTGATTCCCTCCACCCCTATTCCCCCCACAATGATTAGATTACTTTGGCAATATCCAACAGGCAATGAACAGTAACTCTTAAAATCAAATAGGTATTTTAAATATATGAGGAGTGAAGCTTACTGTTCACTTATGTTTCTTCATGCTAAAATGTTTTGAGAATTAAGAACTCTGCGGAAAATAAACAAAATGCTCAAAGTGAAAATTTGTTTTGAATTTGAACAGGCATTAATGAAAAATGTTCCATTATCATTACTTTTATTTGCATCCTGTGGCAGTTTCACCACTTTCTTCTGCAATGACAAATATGGACTTTAAGTTCTACTGGAGCCGACCAAGCTTTCCTGATGGTCATCCCACTTCAGAGCTTGCATCTGTTCTGCCAGCCTCACATATCTGACCTAAAGTTCTGCTAGTGTCAAGATATCTTAAGAATCATTTTTGTATTGATACACATACCACAACTTCAACAGCAGGTAGTTGTTCTGGCACAGGATCACATAAAGGCACTGTGTGAATCAGTGATAATGGTTTTTTCCTTCCCTTCACCTCCAGTTTAGTCTGGTGTGCAAGGGGGTGGAGTAAGTTATCTCCATTGTCGTCCTTTAAGTTACCATGGCATAGCTTATTTCCTTCTTGTGCTCAAGGGCAGCTACTCTTAAGAAACAAGGCTCCACCTTTTCCCACTTCTCAGTTTGTGCTGTCTCCAGCCACCACCATCTGTCACAGGGCATTAGGCAGGCATTTTGTCTGTTCCCTGTCATGTTCAAACTTAAATAGCATTTGTAAACAGAGTTAAATAACATTTGTGACGGAGATGGGCAAAAGGCAGGAAGCAAGAACTGTGGCATTAGCCTGGATGGCTAAGATTTATGAAGATCTCAATTCAGCACTATTTTGCTAGACTGAGATCACACCTAGGGGCCAGCTGATGAGTACAAGGATTTTCACAAGAGAACATTTACGGCAAATGAAGGAATAAGTGTGTTGGCAATTAGAGACTTTGGGGGAATATAAAAGATCAGCCCCTGAAATTGAATTTAGATGTGACTGTTCTATTTTCTGTGATTGATCAGGCTTGTGCAATGCCTCAGCTTTTCATTAATGTCAATGGCTAGATTCATGGGCTCTGCCACTTCAGCAGAGGGAAGGCCACTTGAATTCTTCTTTCATTCTCCTTTTCTTATTTCCCTGGAGTTCAAGGGTCAGCAATCAAAGTGCCCATCAACCAGCTGAAACTGAAGCTTTTTCTGCCTCACTGAGGAGACTCTGAAAAGGCCCTGGTTATATGGATCATTTGTTTTGCTATGTGCCATTGCTATTTATCTTATAAATAGAAGAAAAATCCATCAACTGCATTAGTCCTGGCACCCTGTACGAAATTATTTCTCATGTCTGTGCAGACAAGTATCTGTATTGTATGTTTATTCTATAACAAGTTATGTTTTCCATAGTGCATGTGTCATTCAAACACATATAAATACTCTTCAGATAGAGTGACAGAGCTAGCTTAGGTCAAGGGTGATCTTCATTTATGGAAGAGACTGTGAGTTATTTGTTTCGCCATAAGCAAAAGGATTATCGTGCTTACTGGACCACAGAATTTATTGCTAGAACTTCCCTTGGGTTTTATGAAAACTTTAATCATGACAGCATCTTAAAAAGAAAACAAAACTAGCCAAAAAGCCCAATGACGGAAAAGCAAAAGCAAAGCAAGAGTAAGAAATACAACAACAAAAGGGTAGGACTTGACTAATAAGTCAGGAAATATCCTCCTTGAAGATCATGGAAGTCAGTTGGCTAAAACTGGGGAAAAATTAAACTCTGGCTTTTTTTGCAGTGTACCCCATACTTTTTTTACTTACTGTTAATACAGATTTGTATAGGCAATTTTTTTTCTCACCTAAGGCCTTTCGAATGTAAATAACACATGGCTGTCTTTAAGGTCCCTTCCAACCCAAACTGTTCTATGATTTTATGACCTTTTCTCACACGACATGAAATGATCCTCTAAGGAAATTTTTCCGACAATATCACTGTTAAGAAAAGAACAATTTGTTTAGGCACCAGGTGATACTTGGTAGAGTGAAATTGAACAAAGGGAAATCACATGTTCTGAGCACCAGAAAGGGCACATAAAGAAGTGATACATCCACTTATTCTTTCTCCTGTTTTTCTCTAGACCACCTGTCTCCAACAACTGCCTCTTGTTTTGTGTTATTTCTCAGGCCACTAATAAAACTGGCGGCTGTCCTGCTAGCTACCTGACTCTTTGGTTAACCAGTTGGACACTGTTGATGAAAGCAGCAGATTTTAACACAGAAGCGTACATTTTCACCCTCATGGTGTGCTTGGGCTCTGCCTGCCAACAACCTTTAAAAAAACAATCCCCAACTCAGATTATCAACTGAATGTTTTATATAATTTATACACATACACACACAGGCACACAAGCTTGGCAGACCTCATTTTTTTTAATCAGCAAAAAAATGAGTAGATGATTCACTATGCACTTGTATAAAAGTTGCAATTTGCAGGTTGCGCTAAAGATGTATTAAAAGGAAGAACACCCGCAAACTGCATGTGCATGGAGTAGTTTCTTTTTGCTCTCACTGCTGCGGTTGATATTTTATTCAGTTGATCTCTAAAGACACTTAGTTAATTAGCTCAAGGAAGCAGCACAAAAATTTAAGTTATGTCAGGTAATGAGTTCCGCAGTTTCAGTTGGCTTCCCTGGGTGATTTAGCAGAACAGCATAATGTTTTTTCTTGGCCTTGGAAATCCTCAGGCTTAACTCCCAAACTCTCACTTGAGCACTCACAATATCTGCTTTCTAACTGACAAATTAAAAATGACAGAAGATGAGAAATGGAGAATAAATTGGCTATTCTGGGTTCAGCACTAAAGGACAGTAGCTTGGATGATTCACCTTCAAGGACCAAAGGCAGAAACAGCCTTTCAAAGCTGAGTGTTCTCCCTGAAGGTATCTACCACCCAGAGTGAATTTAAGGGATATACCATCCAAGGCTTGATTTCCAGTGAACCATGAGGGTCAGTGCCAAGCAGTTGGAAAGGGACTCCAGCCAGCAGGAGTCCGTCAGGCAGCTGGCAGATGTGGAGTAGTGCAGGCAAAAGCACTGCTTGGGTCATCAAGGATGCACAGTGCATGCACACGTCAGTGCTGCCAATTGCACCATGGACGTTACACTGTACCAAAACAGAAATTAACTGTATTTTCAGCAATAAAGCAACACAGAGTTCCTTAGTTTAATTTTGCAGTGCATGTTATTTACAAAAAATGCAAAAAGAGGAAATATGATCAGCCTGTGTTCATACCATTAACACAGTTTGTTACAGTGTTTTAAACCCATTCTCTCCTTTTGTTTATCAATAGAAAATATCATATCCACTACTGCTACAGTTGTTTCTACTGCTTTTCTTTTTTTTTTTTTTCTTTCTGGACTCCAGGGCTTGTCTCTTTTTTCGGATATTGAAAATTAATTAATAACTCAGTGTGAATATGGCATAATTTGCCATCTCTCTAGAGAGTGTGGAAACAAAAATACTGAAACAAAGCAATGTCTTCATCAATTTGTTGGGAAAAATAAAAGAAAAAAGTAGTTTATTTTTCATGTAAGTATGAATAGAGAAAAGGGTATGACCAAAAAAAGGAATGTTTAGAAAGAGAATATATTTTGCAGAGTGGAACTTTTGTGTTGCTCTACAGTCAGTACCTGCATTATTTTTTTGGTCATATGAAATTTGTCTCAGGAAAAAATAAATTGGAAGTTGGATTTCCCAGATGACAGACAGTATCATTACCATAACTTGCATTAGTTTCACTGTGGTCATTTCAATTTTTACTTTTTTTTTGGTGAAACAGAAGAGGAATGTATTCTCTATGTGACAATGTGTAATTATTGCCTATCAGTGCAGTATTAGCGGTTATAAATACTCTTAAGATTGCCAGACCACTGAGTTGGCTGAAAGTTATGTTGATGAGATGCTAGATGTAGTCTAGCAGTACAGGAATGATGTTCAGCACGGACTCATTCATTTTCATGTAGGTGCATTTCCAGTGTACAACTGTAGTCAGCAACGCAACATCACTTCCAGTACTAAAGGTATTTCAGTTATGTTAGCTAACTCTGTACAACACAGGAAAGGTACTACTTCACATCTCTTAAAATCAGAATCTCACTGGCCTTTCCCAGTTCATAGGAACCGTCACACTGAGTCAGCAGTGCCCTGGCAGCCAGGAATGCCAGCTGTGTCCTGGGATGCATCAGAGCTGGGCAAGGGAGGGGATTGTCCCTCTCTGCTCTGCACTGGGACAGCCTCACCTTGAGTGCTGAAAGCAGTTTTGGGTGTATTAGAGAGCATCCAAAGGAGGACAATGAAGATGGTGCAGGGCCTTGAGGGGAAGCTGTGTGAGGAGTGGCTGAGGTCACTTGGTCTGTTCAGCCTGGAGAAGAGGAGACTGAGGGGAGACCTCACTGCAGTTACAACTTCCTTGTGAGGGGAAGAGGAGGGGCAGGCACTGATCTCTTCTCTGTGGTGACCAGTGGCAGAACCTTAGGGAAGTTGTGTCAGGGCAGGTTTAGGCTGGATATTAATAAATGGCTCTTGACCCAGAGGGCGTTTGGGCACTGGAACAGGCTCCCCAGGGAAGTAGTCACAGCACCAGCCTGACAGTGTTCAAGAAGCATTTGGACAATATTCCCAGACACATGGTGTGTCCTGTTCAGGAACAGGAGTTGGACTTTGATGATCTTTGCGGGTAGCTTCCAACTCAGAATATTCTATGATTTTATGATTCCATAGAATGCACTGTGGAAATGTATGTGAATGAAAAGTCATAGGTAGGACTGACAGGGATGAATGGTTATTCTGCCTGTGTCACTTTCTTCCTTTTAAAAAATATATATTAGTATAGAATCATAGAATCAATCATGTTGTAAAAGACTTCTAAGATCAAATCCAACTGCTGGTCAGAAATGTGTGTGTAAATATATATATAAATATATTTAGGGTATCAGTATTTGTATGCACGGCTGTAACTATTATGGTAGCAACAGCCATTCTGCTACTACCATTTTCCAGGCATTGTATAAAAACCCTGTCTTGAGGTCGTCTGGAGCTGAAAGAAGAAGATTGTTTTTGTTTCTACTTCTGCCTCAGGTGACTGCCTGCAGATTTATTTCAAATGGCATTCCATAAAATTTAATTAATAACCAAAGTATTGCAGAATGCTCCACTTGAGTAATAAGTGTACAAAAAGAGCTACTTAAGTGTACATGAAATCTTTTGTCAAATGCTTCAGAGCATTATAATGGTTTTGCATGCCCAGGTTTTGATAGCAAGGGAACTACAGGGGTGACTTCTGTGAGAAGCTGCTGGAAATTTCCTCCATGTTCAGCAGAGCCAATCCCTGGTGGCTCCAAAGCCAAGGCCAAGCCATTCAGAGGTGGTAGTAATGCCTCTGTGATAACATATTTAAGGAGAAAAAAATTATTGTGCAGATGTAATTGGGGCCAGAGAAGAGCAGGGTGAGAACACATGAGAGGAACAGCCCTGCAGAAACCACAGTCAATGGAGAAGGAGGGGCAGGAAGTGCTTCAGGCACCAGAGCTGAGATTCCCATGAAGCCCATGGTGAAGACAGACCATGGTGAGGCAGGATGTGACTCCGCAGCCCATGGAGATCCATGGGGATACAGAGATCCACCCACAGTCCATGGACCTGGTAGGACCCACACCACATTGGAACAGGGTCTCATGCCTGAGAGGAGGCTGTGAAATCATGGGAGGCCCAGCCAGAAGCAGGCTCCTGGCAAGGACCTGTGGGCCCATGAAGACAGGAACCCACACTGGAGCAGGTTTCCTGGTAGGACCCACTTGGTGTGACCCCACTCTGGATCAACCTGTCCTTGAAGGACTACACCCCATGGAACAGTGACCCACATTGCAGCAGTTCATGGACTCATGCTGCAGAAATTCATGGAGAATTGTCTCCCATGGGAGGGACCCCACATTGGAACAGGGGAAGGACAGTGGCAGGACAGTGGCAGAAAATTTCTTGTGATGAACTGACCCCCATTCCCTGTCTCTCTGCACTGCTGGGGGAGGAGGTAGAGTCTGGAAAGGGTGAGGCATGGGGGGAAAGTGGTTTTAACATTTATTTTACTTCTCATTATCCTGCTCTGATTTTGTTGGTAATAAATTCAGTTAATATTTCCAAGCTGGGTCAGTGGTGCCCATGGTAATTGGTGAGTAATGTCTCCCAGTCCTTATCTCAACCCATGAGCATTTCACTGTATTTTCTGTCTTCTATCCAGTCATATTGAAATCACCACAACATCTATAGTTGTGCAAATTGAAACTTTATGAAATGTGTCATATTAGAGATGTGTCTCTATACTTCTAGTACCAACTTTGAGATCTGGTCACATGAGGTGTATTGGAAAATAAATTGTGAGCCAAATTCCTCCAAAGTAATTTGTTTTTCTTCTGAACACACCAGTTACATGTCTTTTAAGAAGTGATTTATAATTATTTCAGCAATAATTAACACTTTCTGCATTTAAAAATATAACGTACAGATATAAAAGGGAGGTATGGTTTCTTCAAGTTGTGCTGAACTGTTGTGTTTAACCAGTAAAACCTGGGAGTCATTAACCCTTATTATCCAGAATATAGAAGAAGAAATAATTACAGGAACATCCATGTGACTTCTGCTTCAGCCAAGGCATCCTTGTCTCAATGGATGTGCTCTTTTGATTTGTGTGAGGCTCTTTAAAACTGTGCTTCCATCCTTGCTGTTCAAAAGGAAAACAACAATAATAGTGTCACCTTGGATTTCTTTTATCAGACACTTAAAATTGCCTTGTAAGAGTGATCAGTATCATTATTCTTGTCACCCAGATTGGAAACAGAGGCCCAGAGTTGTAAGAAATACTTGGGCATAATTAATCAGCATAGCTGATAATGAAAAGCAATGTGTATTATCTGCAGACTTTAACTTGGCCGCACTGTCTTTCAGCATATTGGCTAAACATCTCCAATAATGTTTTGCATCCTAAGTTTACATTTGTTTCCCATTTGGGTAGCATTCCTTCTATCTGTGCATTGGAGGATGCATGCCATGAGGCACAAGGCAGTTTTTTACTCTATTGTGTAGAAACTGACTACTTCTTTGATTTCTTGCAGAGCAAAAATTAGTGCTGCTAATCAAAGAGAATGGATGTGGCTAAAATAATTAATAATAAGTAATAAATATTTATAGCTATAATGAATTATGTGATGCATAATTGATTGTGTACTGTATAATACATAATACAACTCTGTATGGTAGCTATCTACAATATATAATTTATATTATGCAATTATAATTATACTTAATTATAGTCATTCTGGTAATAGCTCCCCCTCAGTCTATGTACTTTGACTACTCTATTATTCAGCTGTTTTGTCATTGCTGTATACTCAATATCACTTTAATACATTTTAAAGGCAATCAAAACTTGTGATTTTGCATTTGAGAGTCACTTTTCAAGGACCCAGTATTACACCCCTCTTATTTTCTGTGAAACTTTTCTGAAAGAAAGAAGTGTCTATGTATTTGAAGGCCCCTTGACAACTGATACTTTACCTCCCTTTCCTGTGGCTGTAATGGCAGTCATTTCCTCCTAACACTACAATACAGCTGTCTGAGAGAGAAGTCCAAGGACCTTTGCAGCCTTTCCAAATTTAGGAAATTTTCAGGAGAGAGAAAGTGGCATTTAAGTTTCCAAATACAAATATTTTTAAACTAATTCAACAGATTTAAACTGAGATTAAAGTGTACACTATTCAAGTTCTGATAAGATATGAGAAGCTGCACAGTGTTTTGCTTGATTTTCTGTAATTTTTTTCTCAGTGCCTGAGATGTTCTGCTTTCAAATTTATAAAGATTAAAAAAAAAATAGGTGGAGGTGTCTGCTTTTGAACAGTTGCCATATAGTGTTATTTGTCTACAAACAACTCAGGATATGTCAGACTCTTGTGCTTAGTATAGAGACAATAAAGTACTTGATAAAACTTGGAAGCACAGGAGAGAAGTCATCGTAGTCTCAGCACTGATATTTGAAGGCTCTCCTGGCACCAAGAGAAAACATGATCAATGCTGAAGTCAAATACTGCTTTTATAAGTAGAATTTCAGCTCCTTTGGACCAAGATAGATGATTTTTGGCAGTTCTCTCCAATTTTAGCAAATAAGAGCCTTTCTGATTGACAGGACTTCATTCACTGGAGGACTTAATAGGGCTGTTGCTTGGCTAGTGATAAATTAAGTGGTTATGACTAATTTTTTTTTGTCATGTCTTACAGAGTGGAAAAGGAAATCAGGGTATATGAAGACTAGTTATCCTTTTCCTTCAATTATATTCTTTTACCACACACTGTGTTACCTCCAATACTCTTTTGAGGTAGTCTTCTCTCTAATAAAAGCTGCTATAAATCTGGCTAAAGACGGAAATGTGAAAACAGGGAGGGACAAATCATTAAGGTTTTTCTTGACATCTTTGGAAGAATGTCCACCCCTTATTCTTTAAGAGGGCCTGAATTTTTATACAAGAATTAACTTTTTCATTAGAGCTGTGTAATTCTGAGAAGGGCTGAACTACCTTCAAATCTTACTTGCTTTCTGACATTTTATTTTCTCTGATATCAATGCGAATTATAGATGTTTAGCACATTTAAGAATCAGTTCCTTCATCCCTGTGATGAAGGGATGCTCTGCTGACTTCTATATCTTCTATACTGCACGCTGTTTCTGCAGAAAAAACGCTGTTGCAAATGAATTTGTAGTGGGGTTCACACAGCAGTCTGGGTCTGGTGTTTATAGGTTCCTGTCTGTTTCTCTGTTGCCCGTTTTCTATGGTACTGGGCCATGACGTAGAAATCAAGTATCAGTTTCCCTGGAAACTATAACCATATGAGATGTTACATAACTTCGGGAGGTCTGGGATGTAGAAGAAGTGGCTTCCCTCCTCTCTAAACTTCTAAATGGAAGCTGGGAATGGAGTTTCCATGGTAGGTACCAGTACAACTCGAGGACATGCAGACTGGTATAACAGACACTGTGACTCGGTCATATGAGCCACTCCCAGATAGTGGGACTTCCAGGCCTTCATAAACCTGACAGTGCTTTGGTTTCAGTTAACAGAGTGGAAACTGCCACACCCCTCCTCTTTAGAGAGAAATGTGGGAATGAAAGCATGTTCTGATTTTTGTTGGTTTGTTATTTTGGGGGTTTTCTTCTTTAGACAATAGAAATGTTTGTTCTGACACTCAAGTTGGACAGGAACTTCAGTTTAGTACTGTTTTGAATGCTTATTTGCTCCTTTTTTCTCTTCACACATCTTAGAAATCAAATATTTCAGCACTTCTGCTATAAGAAAGCTCCTAAGCAAATAAAAGAAATACACTATTTTCCTGTATACAGTATTAGAGGAATCTATTTCATGCAATTGGACCGTGTCTGTGATATCAAACATAAATGGTGGGGAGCAGAGGACTCTACTCCCCTGGACTCTATTTCCCAACACCCTCCCCTCCCTCCCACCTTCAGATGCTTCATGGGGCACTCTGCAAGCAATCTGCAGCCAAGAAATTACATCTCATGGGCCCAAGGACAGTGAATAGAGTCCATAGCACAGTGAGGATTGTTCTGCTTCTGCACTCATTAAAGTAAAGCATTGAGAAGAATGAACTGGGAGTGCAGAAAGTTCTTTATATTTTTCAGAGCATGGAGAAGTGCAGGTTATCAAAAGGAGGTACTGACAATGATTTTGAAAAGGGCTGCATGACAGCAGGGATGGAGAGTCTCTGTCAGGCACTCCCAGCCCCTCTCCTTTCATCTGAAGACAGGGTAACATTGGAACCAAATCTACCAAATCAGGTGCCACTTTGCAAACAAAGTTTTTTCTGCAATGCTTTCTTGAAGAGATATAGTATACCAGAAGATTAGCTTTTGTGTGAACTACACACTGCTACAGGAATTGTATATTGCATGCTTTCTAAGCTCTTGTAAATTTATTAGATGTTCTTAACTAACCTGAGAGTCATTTTGACCACCTTACATTTTCTGCCTCCAAATCTTTTAGGTCATTACCTTACTGCCACGTTTTAAACACTGCTGAAGTTGGTTTTGCCCTCTTGGACAGCGTTAAGTTTCCTTGTAAGTACGCACATCATTCTTATGATTCAGTGCATATAGAGCGAATTATGATATGACTCAGATCCGAATTATCTAGGTCCGTCTCAAATAGACTCTGAATGTGCCCCTGGCTTTCAGTTGTCTCTCTGTTACCAATGACAGTGAAATCTTGTCTCCATTAATCTCACAGCAGCAAGCCCTGCAGTGAGATTTAAGGGAGAGTCCAACAGAACCAGATTCCTGGCTAAGACTTCAGTGCCTGAAATAGTAATTGGGTATCCATAATTGTTTGTTTCCTTTTACATAAGAAGAATGCCAAACAAAAACAATTTCTTGAGAAAGCATGTAAATATTTGGGGACTGGGAAAAAAGTAATTGTTTCCACACAATAATTTATACCTGAAGGTATGAGAGGAATTTATACTGCATATGTATGTACAAATATATGTATCCCATATAAATTTACCATAGAAATATATGTTCAGATTTCTTTGATCTTTCATTATTACAATTCCTTGGAAAAGGAATTTGTTATGAAAACTGACTGATGCTGTTCCAGAATTGCATCATTCCTCTGAGTTGCTGAGTTGGATGTGTAAATCACCCTCAGTTTTGGTGATGACTAAATTTCAATTCTGGCAACCTTCTCCTCAAGTGTATTGTCTGAAGTATGTTTGGCTTTGATTTTGTAATCAAGTCATTAAAAGACTCTCTGTCTCAAGTTGAAACACTCAAACAAAAGAGAAAGCCTTAGAATAGAAGACTAAAATGTTATGAAGGAAAATGAAACTTGGATGTGAGATGAGGTCAAAAATTTAACAAGACAGATGACTGGTGACTTGATTTATTCTGCTAGAAATAATCATGTTGTAGTCCTTTGTCTTGGAAGGATTATGTTACTTTTTCTGGTTTTACTGCTGAGTCTGAGTAGGCAGTATAGACAAACTCTCACAGATTGTTCCAGCAGTGACACAACACTCTACTTGCAGGTACAGAAGCCTCTGTTTAGGCGGGAGGTTTTGCAAGGCTGATCATGATGTGTTTTATCAACTTGTGAAGATCTTCCAGACAGAAGAAAGGCAAGGCAGAGGTTGCTGTTATTTATGAATTTTTAAATTTTTTTTAATATAATGCAAAAACACTGAGCCTTAGCTAGATAAAGGTATTCTTAACACCTAGTATGGATTATAGACATTCTACATGGTTATGGCAAGCTTTTTTCAGGTCTGTATTAAAAAATAACATTAAATACCTTTTTTTTTCCATTGAAAAGTCTAATTTTTTTGCCAGTTTTGCTAGAGGGTGAGTGATTTGACTACCATCCTCTGATCAATTTTTGCCATTATTTTCAGCAATCTGTTTTTTCAATATTTTTAATATTTTGCTTCCTTTAGCCAAGATGGTTTCCTCTTTCTTTAACAATTACAATAGCTGAAGTGAAAGAGCTGCATAAAAATTACTTTGGGCCTATAAGCATCATTTAGAATAGTGGCATAAGTGTGGCCATTGTAAGATATTTGAATGAAGGTTACAAATCTTCTCTTCAAAACCTTTTTGGTATTTTGACAGTTGAATTTAAATGAGGTGGAAAATGTGTACACAGTTATATTCTCCCTTGTTTTCCTTATCACTTTTACCACTGTGGGAGAAAGAAAGAAATTGGAAAAAAAAAAAAAAGAACAACCAAAACTTTTGCTTTTTTTTTGCATTAGGAGTGAAGGAAATTAATTAACTGCTTTTTCCTCACTTATTCATACATTTTCTTGGTGTCAATAACTGAAGTGCTGTACAAGTAGCTTTTAATTCATGGTGAAATGTTTCATTCCTATTTCTTTCTAAGTTGTGTGCTTGGAGGTTCAGGTACAAAAACAAGCAATTATGTGAAAAAAAACTAACATGAAACCAACACTTGCATATTCCTCATACCTTTTCTTTCTCATGGCATTTAGTTAATTGCTCAGTTAGACAGCCATGAGTAGGTTGATCACATGTATATCTACTGTTCTGATTTCTCCAGAGTCACCAATTATATCTAAGTCCAAAGCAGAATAGCTGAAGGAAATGTGTTCTTTGAGGGGGCTGAATTAAAGCTAATTTATTTCTTCTTTCACCTGCTTTTGGAAGTATAAGAATAATGGCAAGAATGGCTTTTTTTTTTCCTATCCATTAAAGTAAAAAAGGAAAAGTATCCAGCAGTTCCACAGGTTCAGGTTTCCACCTGTGACAGAAGTGGACAGCTCCTACTTTTCAGCTTAATTTTTGGTTATCTTAAGCAGAATCTGGAAGATCTTTACATGAATTAAAACCACATTATCAGTTTTCAAGTCTGAGCAGTCTTGAGCAGTTCAAGTCTGAAACATAGTTTTGGAATTTTTTCTAGATTATGTCTCCAAGACTTGAGGGATTTGTATTTTCCCTGGGGAAAAGGAACCATGACCAGGTCTTCTTTAAAAGACCTCAGTCGGCTCAAGTCTTAAAACAAATGTTCTTTCCTAGCTTCAGATGCCCTATCTGGAACAGACAGGGAACCTCATCTACAGAGTAGCTTCTTTCTGAAGGTTGGAGTTTGCCATCTCTTTCTTTCTCTTTTTTCCTTAGGCATTTAGTGAATAGCCAAATCATGACTAGACCATCCCACAATCCCTGGTCTTCTTAAAATGCAACTTGTGGCACAAAACCTAGGTTCTAGTTATCTTCTTTAGAGGAAACACGAGGAGAAAACATTGATAGTCTCTCCATCACACCACCGGAGATGCTGAGTGCTTGAAAAGACCCCTAGGTGAACACAGACAAAGCACTCCATGACTAAGTGCAGCACATTAGCCAGAGAAATGTATGACTAACTATCTCCTCTCACGGAAGTTCTAAAACCTGCTCCTGACAGTACCTGAAAACAAATGTATAGTTTAGGCTAAGTTCATTATGTCTGTGTACAGAGAATTACACAACAGTGCGTAATCTTCTGAATCTGGGGCATGTCTTCCTCTTGCTGAAGGCAAACATGTTTTGTAAAGAAGTTATTCAGAACACTCAAAGGAAGAGGTCACTTCCCTTCTAGCCTCCTGTTTATTTAGCTTTTCCTTTGACTGTGACTGTGACTGCCCATGGGACAGACTGCTGTGCCTGTCCCAATGAGGAGTTACTGTCTTCAGGAGGCAGAGTACTGAGTGACTCAGCAGGCAATACTTTCTGTTCTGCCTAAAGTTTGTCTTGACAGTGCATACAGTGTGTCATTCTCTCTAAGCAAGAAAAGCAATCATTTACATTTTTCATCAACCTCCCCAAGAGCCTTAACTATGAAACTATTACAGCAATACCCTGGGCAGTATATCAATAAGGAGTCTAGCATCTCTTTAATAATAAAACTGTCTGTGTCTAGCTCTGACCTTCATCTCACACATAAAAGCTGGTTTTTTGTAGCACCAATTATACATATCTGTCTATGTGTATCTATGCGAACTTGATTCTAATGACTCAAACCTCATTAAATAAGGATTAATTTATATTAAATACATGATTAATTGGTTGGGATAAGGACTATTTCACCTTTAATCATGACCAATCAATCTTCAGCATGTTTCAGCACAGTGGCGAGAGAGTTTTAAATTGAGTTCTGCACTTTTATTCTGGTTTTCTCTTATATGGCTTTTTAAATGTACATAACGGCAATAGAGAACACACTTTTTCCAAAGCAATTAAATTATCTCTTTCAAGTTCACTTGTCTACACAGCAGATTAACATAGCTATAGCAAGGATGATTGCAAAAATGAAAGAATCCAACTTTTAACAATTTTCTCTGCTTCTTAAACAGGGCTAGTTTAAGAATTGCATTATTGCATTAAATTGCATTAATAATTGCATGCAATTGCATTGCAGTCTGCTGTGAAGGCTTTCTAATAAGCTTCTAAGAATTCAAGTAGAAAATCTATCTGTCCAAAGTAAACACATAATTTTCATGCTGGACATTGGGACTTTGGTTCCTGAACCAGATTAGCCTTAAGGACACTGATATTCACTTTTTGAACATCTATGAACATTTGAGAAAGGACCTCTCTAGAAGTTTTTTTTATCCCTAAAGTTTTGAAACAGTACTGAGTTAGTGAACAACACAGAGTTTTCTGCTTTGTTCTTTAATGTCTGTAAAAATCCTTACTCAGCTATGTCCTGAGGAATGGTAGGAGAGCTAAAAATGCTTTCTTTTGTCTCTTAAACATGCCATAGTTATTAAGAAGACACAATTTTGTGCTAAGTTTTGGTGTGTTAGACCTCACCAGACTTTTCAGGCTGAAGTGTCTGGTTACTTTAGGAAATGTTTGTATCTACTTTGATGTTCTTTTGAGAGACTTCCACTCTGATACTGCATCAAAGACAGTTTGTTTGGGAAAAGCACAATGAAAAAAATTCTCTTATATATTTCACTCTTAAGTTACAGATTTTAATTTCTGATTTCTTCTTGTATTTAAAAGTGTACATATATTTTAATTAAAATAATAGGGATTTTTCTTTTATCTTACCTGTTTTACTCTGTTTTAAAGCAAGAGAAATCATATTTTCTTAACATGGCCTATTTTTAAAATTTCATTATCTCTGATCCTGCTGCAATGACAACATGGTTCTACAATCTAACTTTTGCCTTCCTCCTGGCAATAGATTCCTAGTCAACAGTTTCCAGAAACAATGGCAACAATAGTTAGGAACCGAAATAATTTTTTGCTATTGTTTGAATACTATTTAATTCAGAGTCCTGCTAAGGATTTACTTTAGCTGGACTGAATAAAAGTGTTATTTTCAAAACCAAATTAAACATAGATAGTATAAATGAGAATGAATGACCTTGAGTTCGTTTAAGGACAAGGTACTTGTTAACTAATGAGGTAAATCTGTGAGAAGAAAGAGGCCAAATGCCATCTCATGGGCAATAGCATAGTGTAGAATCATTTCAGTTGGATGGTATCTACAGTGATCACCTAGTCAACTGCCTGAACAATTCCGGGCTGACAAAATATTAGAACTGACAGGCTGGGTTGTTGTGGTTTAACCCCATACAGCAACTAAATAACCCAAACCCACTCACTCACTCTGCATCCATGGGATGAATCAGAAGAGTAAAAATGAGAAAACTCATGGGTTGAGATAAAGGGAAAACTCGGGGGTTGAAATAAAGACAGTTTAATAGCAAGAGCCCCCCACACACACACAGGAAAACAAGGAATTCATTCACCACATCCCATGGGCAAGCAGATGTTCAGCCATCTTCAGGAGAGCAGGATCCTCACTCTATCTCCCCCTTCCTCCTTCTTCTCCCCTTTTATTTGCTGAGGATGACATCATAGGATGTGGGGTATCCCTTGGGTCAGTTGGGGTCAGCTGTCCCCGCTGTGTCCCCTCCCAGGTCCTTGTGCACCTCGAGCCTACTCGCTGGTGTGGTGGGTGAGGACCAGTAAAGACCTTGGCTCTGTGTATGCCCTTCTTTGCAGTAATGAAAATTTCCCTGTCTAATCAACTGTGTTTTCAGCATGAATCCAAAACACAGCCCCGTAATAGCTGCTGTGGAGAAAATTAACACAATCCCAGCCAAAACAAGCAAAATGGAGCATCAACCACCACTTTAGGAAGCTTCTTCCAGGGTTGGATCACTCTCTTGGTAAAAAATTGTTTCCTATTGTCAAGTCTGAACCTCCCCTGATGCAATTTTGAACCTTTACCATGTCTGCCATCACTGAATCCCAAGGGAAAGATTTCAGCATCTCCCGCTCCCTTCTGCTTCCTCAGGAACCTGTAGGGAGCAATGAGGCCACCCCTCAGCCTCCTTTTCTGCAAATGAGACTAGTCCAGAGTCCTCAGCTGCTCCTTACAGGACACTCCATCCAGCCCTTTAATCAGCTTTGTTGCTGAATGCAGCAGGATCACCACCCCTCCTGACCAGCTGGCTGTGCCATGTTTGCTGCACCCCAGATGCAGTTTGTCCTCTTGGCTGCCCGGGCACACTGCTGACTCACAGTGAGCCTGCTGCCGACCAGCTCCCCCAGATCCTCTTCTGCAGGGCTGATCTCCAGCCACTCCTCTCCCGGTTTATACTTCTAAACAGAAGCACTGGGGTATAGCCATCCCACTTTCCTCATCCCAGTTCACTCAGAATATTACTGATTCCCTCTCATATGTTTTTTTTTCTTTTCATACAAACTCTGGTGCACAGTGCTTCTCCATCTTCACATGAAACTTTTACCCTTTTACTTTTCTTTATCTACTACAGTCTCCTTGGCCATTCTATCAAAAAGCCTTCTTCTACTCTCTAAAATCCTTCTGGCAAATCTCATTTTTCATCAGCAACCACCTATCATGGCTCTTAATTAATACCACAGTCCTTTAATTTACTTCCGACTATGTAATAATAATATTTTAGCATCTTGGAAAAATATCTGTCCTCTCAAAACTGTGTTTGTTTGCATCAACCACCTTGTTCCTTTTCCGTGTGTCTTCTATCCCTTAACATGGCAGACATTACCTCCCAGGTGCCTTTTATCCTGTAAATGTTTATAAATGGTACCAAAGAGTAGTTAAAACCTGGAGTACAAGTAGATAAAATTAAATTTAATCCACTCCAAGGTTATTTACTTCAGCTGCCCCATTTGCTTTTAACTTTTCTTATCTCCCATTTCATTCTCTTCATCCTGACATTTTTGCCCCACTATGCCTCATTCTGGCCCTGTTCTCCTTTTCTCTTTCTACATAACTTGTCTTCACTTTTCTGCTCTCTTAAAAGTTCCTTCTACCTCACCCAGTTTAAAAACCTGCAGTATTTCCCATTTTCTTTCTCATTTTCTGAATATAGTCTTTCTCCTATGTATTTTGCCTTTATTTCCCCTTTCCTGCAAGCTACTCCATTTCTCTCATTTCACTTCCCACCTGTTTTGATTTTTTTGGCTTTTTTTTTTGTTTTGTTTTTTTTGCAAAACCACTCTAGATCATTCTTACACACATGACATTATCTCTTTGTCCCACCGCTTTTTCCCCATGTCTGCTTTTTCTGCATCACATAAATGTGGTAGCAGTGGAAGAGGTTGATGCCAGAATTTTCAAAATAAGAGGAGGAATATGGGCACTTTGACAGACCTCGGTAGAGCATGGTATATGGATTGCAGGTATCTGTATCAACCCAAATTGCAAGTTTCCCTTGCACCTTTGTATGCAACCCTCCCCAGCAGAGTTGGCCAGATGACATCAGTTCAGCACTGAAAGGTGAGTTGAAGGCATGGCTGTGTCCCACCTTCCAGTGCTCAAGTGTTGCTCATTGGCTGCAAGGAGCAGGAGGGAAGGAACACCAATTCTGATTGACTCTAGCCACTGTTTGCCAGGATCTGGACATTCAGGAGAGCCCTTCACGGGCAGAAATACCCTGGTTGTGCTGTTCTTTACATCTCCACACACACAGAGAGAACTGGAGGATGGCCCGGCAGGGTAATTGACAGAGGAAGATGCTGGTATGAATTAATGCCACCTACAGTGACTTGTTCACTAGACTTTGAGTTGCCTGTGAATGGCTCTCAGCAGCTCTCATTTACGCCACAAAAATGTCAAAATATTTTATTCAGTGAAAAACATACATGAGTTACCAGGGCTGACTGTTTCTGAGTTCACGCCTTTTAGAAAATAACTTCTGAAATCAGTTTTCCCTCCTCCTCCCAGCTAGCAGTAAACGATTCATACGTTTTGAGGTTGTTTTTTGAAGGAGTTTTTAAATTTATTTTTTTAAAGCTCTACTTTAAAATGAAGTGCTTCACATATAGAGGGATTGATTCTTTTCCTAGTAGAGTGAAAGATAAAACTACTGTGGACTATGAAAAGGCAGTATAGCATCTCTATCTTCAGCTGTGTAACATGTCTGGAATCCATCCGTTCTACTACTGGAAACTGAAAGATTTGAAAACATTAAGGCATCAAGGAAAAATTGCAAGTGGAAATGAAGAGAAAGTATAGTGATTAGAACAAAATCATCTATTGCCATATGCCTTCCCTACAGAGAAAACTGTTTAGACACCCATTACATGAAAGAGCTCAGCTAAGCCTTTCTCTGGCAATCGTCTACTTACATAGTAGCTAGACAAACTAATGTTTATAATTTATCGGCAGTTCCTCTGTCCCTTGATTTCATTTAATTGATCAAAGTCTTTGCAGAACTTTAAACAGAAATACTGGCTTCTGATTAATTCTCAGCTACAAAAGGTGAAAAATACTGGAAAAAGTTACTTGCCTACTTTCTTGTTCTTATGCTTATTCATACTCTTATTTCTTTTTCCTATGCACATTCTTAATTTATGTTCTTGGTTGTATCCTTGCTCTTATTCATATTGAAATGTTTCTTCTGTCTCTGAGGCTGTGATCACTCACTGAAGTATCTGGGGACTGCTAGGAGACATAAATGCTGAAGATTTTTTCAGAATCCTGTCATCAAGACATCTTGTATTTTAAGGTTGGATGTTGAACAATGCAGGAAATGCTGCCCATTCTTTAAGTTACCTGTGCTTGTTTTGAAGTGTTCTGTAATGCAAATATAAAGGGAGTTTAGAGTATCTTCTGTAGGTACGTGATAGCTGAAAGCAAAGGATTTGTTCAGATAAGCCTGTGGGTTTTTATATTTCTCACTGGAATAATCCAATTATTCCTTTTTAATTAAACTTTTTGAAAGATTAGTTGACCCACCTAATAACAATAGCCATTATTAATTTAAAAACAGAAGCAAATAACTTTGTAGCAGCAGTACTTGTTTCTCGTATTACATTCAATGTGAATTGAAAAATAGCTAAAGTAGCCCAACTTTAAGGTTTGCCTACAGATGTCTAAGTTTGTCTTATATTTGGTGATAACTCATTTTAAGTCATTACTGTTACTCCTTCATTTTGTTTGCCCCTGTATTCAAACTAGAATCATCCTACAAACACCTCATATCCTCCTTTGAATGCCTCCATAATTCTCGTGACAGTGTCTAGCAAAGGCAATACTCACAAGCCTTGTAACAACCTTCTTATTCTCTGACGAGTTCTTTAGGGCTGTCTTTTTGAGCACCCTCACCTGCCAGAGACCTTTGCTGTATTATGTCACTTTTTCTAGTACACTCCTTGCAAAAGTGTATATAAAATGAAGGAGGCTATAGCAGCTATGCTCTCTGGTTCTGGACTGATGTTCAGCCAGCAAAGTCTGAGCTCCTCAGTTTCAACTCAAATTTGGCAGAGGGTTGTATCTCAAAAACTAGCAATGTCCAATTAATTTTGAGCTAACAAGCCTACAAGAAGAGAAGGGTCCTAATAAAACCTTCAGGAAAACAGTCTTCAGATAGTACACCTTTTTCTAGTCATCAAAGAATGCACATGGGAACTAAAACATTGGAAGAAAGCACTGTTTGTTAAATTACAAGACTTTGTTAATTCTGAAGGTTGAGGAATTGCTTGTTCTGTGTTTCAGTAGATCATAGCACAGTAAGATCCGTGTTCATCTCTCTAATATGTAGGTAGTATGCTACTGTTCATGGCCCTGTCCTATAACTTTTTGTACCAAATATCTTCACTTTCACATCTGTAGCATGTACAAGTCCCTTAGGCACAGCAATTCATCTCATTTGAAAGGCTGTGTGCAGTACACTTGTGACCGAGTCTGACTGGATATTGTTAAAATTCCACAGTATCCTTGTTTCACTCATATTTTGCCAAAATGAAAATTCTTATTTTTCACCACACTTCAGTCAAAATAATATTCTGTTATTTAACTCGGAAGGAAAATTCTGTAAGTCAGAGAAAGCCTACCAGACTTAGAGCATTAACAGAGAGCATAATTCAAAAGTGTTTATAATCCCATTAAACTTAAGCAATTCAGTTTGACCAAGAATAAACCTCACTGCTCTTCTTTCTTTCCTTAGGATGCCTGTCAATTATGTTAAACTGAATTAATTCTTATTCTGTGACTTGAATAAAGATAACTAGTACCAAACTCTGCTACCCATGTGAAATGGAGAAAAGACACCCTTATTTTTCAAGAAGCGGCAATTACCCTAGCAGTTGAATCTGAAAGAGCTTGTATTATTATAATTATATTCTGACTTAATTTTTCAGACATCTATGATTATAATAATGCAGCTTTTATTTTCTTTTAAACCATAGATTTCATAAAAACATATATAATGGCTGGCACAAAAAAAACCCCAATAATCAAAAAAACCTGGTTTTTTTTTTTACTTTCTCTCTTTGAAGGGAAAACATATTTGTTAATCAGAAAACAGCAAAGCATAATACATTGTCTTAAAATCTTGCGTTGTGGTTTGAAAAATGCAGCCAATTTGGGAAACTGGATTTCATAACAGAAATATCCCAATACCTTGGCTGTTTTTTGTTCGTCTCTGCCAAGCCAAAATCAAAGATTTTATAACTTCTGTTTCATGTTTTGGGGTGCAGTTAGTTAATGGTGTCCCTTTCCAAAAAAAAAAAAAAAAAAAGTCACTGTGGTCTAGTTTTGGGTAACTATGCTTCCCATAATCTTTGTGAGAAATCAAAGAGATAATGGCAGTTAACTGAAGTAAAAATTCATGAAAGGAAAAATTATGTAATCAACACTCAAAATATAAATTATAAAATAGATTAGACTAGATAATACTTGATTAGACTAGACTAGACTAGAATAGTTCAATTGGAAGAACCTAGAGTATCCAGTCCAACTGCCTGACCACTTCAAGACTGACCACAAGCTAGCTAATACCAAAAGCATGCTATTAAGGGCCTTGTTCAAATGCCTCCTAAACACTGACAGCCTTGGGGCATTGTCTACTTATTGAGGAAGCCTGTTCCAGCATCTGACCACGCTCTCACTAAGGAAGTGCTTCCTGATGTCAAGTGCAAACCTCCAAACCTCCCCTGACACAACTTTGAGCCATTCTCACACCTGCTATCACTGGATACCACAGAGAAGAGCTCAATATGTCTTTCCCCACTCCTCCCTCCTCAGGAAGCTATAAAGAGCAATGAGGTTTCCTGTCTGCCTTCTTTTCTCTAAACTAGACAAACCAGAGTCCTCAGCTGCATCTCACAGGACATGACTTCCAGCCCTGTCATCTGCTTTGCTACCATCCTCACGGCATATCAAATACGATGTTATTTTGTTGAAACACATACATCTTCCTTTGTTCATCATATGATTCTGTCTGTACTTCATCAAAAATTTTCTATTTTTTTAATGACTCATCAAAGTCTAGAGATACCTTTCCGCAAGAAGGACCTCTGCATGATTTTACTCAGTCCACAGGAGAGGATTTGTTCCATTGCTATGATATACTGCATATGTTGACATAACAATACAATGACATAGGAACATCCTGTGGCAGGTCTTGATGCAAATTCTTCAAGATGTTGAGTAAATGATAAAAGCAGTGAACTGCTGAATTTTATATGTAGATGCTTTTTTATATCCACAGTCTATGTTTTCCATGAAAATCTGTATTCACTTCTCTACCTATTTATTAAACCTTACAAGTTTGTCTTCTTTTTTTGCTTCATATTTAAAGATTGATGGGTTTTTTTCTTAAGTAATTTTTGGAGATATAGTCTATAGGGCCATCACAACAACTGCAGCACCATGTTATTTATATTATTCCTACAGCATTTGAAGATTCACAGATATATTTCTAGAAGTTTTAGAATAAAAACATTCCTGAGCTTGGGTATAACTGGAGAATGTCCTTTAGAAATTCTCTGCTGCTTGTGGTGTAAACATCTTCTGTACAGAGGTTCATAATGGAATTATACATGGAGCTAAACTGTCAGACCCTGAAAACAAGAGGAAATAGTAGCAACAAATATAACAGGACATAGTAGCAACAAATATAACAGGACTTGGCTGTGTATTGCTCTTTTCTGTAGGATTTCATCCTCAAATAAGATGTCAGAGAGGACTTGTGCAGTTTTTGTATTAAACATACTCTTTCTGCCACATTGCTATGAAATTAGCTGGCAGGGCAAGGATTATCACATCCTCAAAAATCCCAAGGTAACCGTTTCTGATGGCTAGACTGGAAGAACTGAAACCTGATTTTTCTCCTCTGTTTTATTTTCAGTTGTTAACACTTCACATCTGTAGTGTTAAATCTCTTTGTTATGTACATATTTTAAATGCAGGTTAAAGTTACCTGCACTACTGTTGCTGACAGGGCAACTGGCTTGCAAGTGCAAACCTGAGAAAGCTTCTCTGGTCTCCTGAGGCACAGCAACATCACAAGAAATTGTGAATATAACATTTAAGTTGGGATCCTTTTTAAAAAATTATGATCAAGCATCATGTCCAGAAAACTTGGGTTTATTTGGTCTAAAAAGGTGTTTAAAATACAAAACAGCCTGTTGATATTAAGCAGACAATTCTTCAGAGATTATTCCACATCTGGACTACCCTAGATTGTTCCTCCATGAAGATGATATCAGAGAAACCACAACTTTTAAGATTAAAAGATATGTGGGAGCAAGGAAAAATATCAACCACCTGATTTTGCAAGAAATGTTAGACAATGTAAACAGTGGAGTTGTAGCATGACAAACCTAGAAAGTTGTTAACCAAGACCCCAAAAATTAAACCTGCCTTTGTTCATCAATTTAATGATTTGGAGGACGGCACAGAGATGGCAAACTGTAATGCTTCTTTGGACTGTGAATGTGTCAGGAACACTAGCTGAGAAGTTGATGCAGGACCTTGTTATGATCCGATAAATGAGAGAGGCCTCTGCCCAAATAAAGGAGCAAAGAACACCAAATGTCAAAGTCAATAATATGGATCTTATTAAATAGTAAATGTGAAGCAGAGAGACAGAAATAGAAAAGGGGTTGGGAAGAGAGAGGAGGGGAAGAGAGAAAGAGAGAAGGGGGAGGAAGGGGAGAAAAAGGAAGAGGGAGTGGGGAGGGGGAAGATACATGTGGATCCAGTGACTTCCCATTGGTTCTTCTTCACCCTGGACTTCTGGGTTATGGGGGTCCCAGAGCTGTTCTTCTGGGGGTACCACCTTTATACAGTTCAAGTTCCAGGTATCCACGGGGTGATCGCAGATGTTCCCATAACTTGGAGTGGCATGTGTCTGAGCAGTTGCTTCCTTTCCCACAATTTGCCACAGTGGGAATTTTTGTCTGGATGCATTAACCAGGATCTAGTAACCAGATTTCACCTCACCATACCTGTAATGAGTGCCTTCCTGTCGCAAATTCCTCCCTTCTGTGCTTATCTCAAGTTCCCACTGTGGTGGCTTGTCTTATGGCAAATTCTGTGACCTGAGTTTTTGGAACAGGCAACTGTGATCTTTAAGACCTTACAGACCAGTGTACAATAAGCAGTTCCTCTCTGCTGCTGTTCTGTGTGTGATGTATGAAAATCTGAGAGAAATTAACACATAAATCCAGTGCACTCTTTCCGCCAAAGCAGTATAAACCGAGAAAAGATTGCATTTACTATGAAACAAAGCAGGCATAGTTTGGTTTTAGGCATTTTGCTAGGCACTTATGTTCTTAAAATCTTCGAATGGAAAAGTTAACATAAACAGATCCTTTTCCTCCTGAATTGAATGCATTTTGATCTCTAAGTTCTCATCCTGAAATAAGAAGAATTTATTTTATATTTTCACAGGGCAGAGCTAAAAGAACCTGGAACATTTAGGTATTATTGACAATGCAGACATAAGTCTGTCAGTGATGTTGTTTTAAATATTTGTTTATTTTCTGCTGCATGAACTAAAAATAAAAATATCTCCAAATAATATATTTAATGCACATTTTTTGTTATTTGAGATGCTATCTAGCAGAAGGTGAAGGCTGAAGAGCTTACAATATACAATTTTGTATTCTGTTCACGCCTTGCGATACTTGATCTCATATATGCATAAGAGGATGAATGCAGGTCTGCACACTGTGCTGAACAGACAATACAGCAGGAGAAAATTCATTGCTCCTATGCATTGAAATCAGACACAATTGGAGCTTTTGATTTGAGTTGTGCTGAGGCAGCCTGCCCTGGAAAATACTTCATTATAATCCTTTAATACTCTAAATCAACTATCTTGTCTGTGAAAAATCAGTCCTGTGTAGAGCTATGTCAGTGCACAAGCAGGCATCACTATGATATCATCAAGGTGTAGATAAAAGCAGCTTTGCATATCACACAAAAGAGGCTTGTCTGTCTATCTTCTTTCTTATTCCGTTGTGACTCTGTTTACATTAGAGGCATTATTCCATATTTACACTGGTGAGACATGATCACAAGTGAGTCTCCATCAGGAATTAAAGCCAAAGCGTGGAGGGAAAAGTGTTCCTTTGAAAGGAGCATCTAAGCATTTCTACATTAAAAAGCATTATTTAAAAAACAGTTAAGTGGGTGCAGTTAGACATAATGTTATTGTGCTTTAAATCTCTGGAGGAAAGGTGATTAGACACAGTTGCTGCTATTTTTCTGTAATATATTTGAATAGAATATGTTACTTGCACACACTGCAGAAGCCAAGCATAAATTGCCTCACTAAGCTCTATTATTCTGGGGAACAGCGAGAATAACAAGCTGAGACACTGATGAACTCAGAGAAATATGAATAACACATTAACACTCAGGATGTATCAATAGCATGCTGTCTGACACTGGGGACAAACACCTCGAGGATACAAGGAATTGCAAGAATGGGTCGTCAAAAGCAGGTCTGAACACGGGAGATTTTCAAGACCACTTCTCTAGGGAAGACAGATGCAGCTGCAGGGGGTAAGAAATCTTGTCAATAAAAAACTAAGGGATTTTGTATCTAAGATATCTTTAGTATCCATGTAAAAATGGGGGGAGGCTAAGAAGAAGGAGTGACTTTTATTTTCACACACAAAGAACACAGTATGGAGATGTCTGTGATACTCAAATCTCAGGCTTACTGCTCTCTCAACCTTATTTCTGTCTGAAAGCTCAGGAGGGTGTGATGCATGAGAGAACTTTGAGGGGGGGAGGGTGAAATACTGCTGAGAAATGTTCTTCACCTGGCCTTGTTATGAGATATCACAGCACAGTATAGTCAATGCTGTTTCGAAGAGTTCCAGGTGCACAGACACACACACACAAATACATTCTTTATTGAGAAGTGTTAAGAGTGCACAAAGAGGATTTTTTTTTCTTTCAAGAGGTTCTTTTTGTCTGCATTTGGTGCAGTCTGCTGGATTAATAACACTTACACCAAAAGTCCTCTTACCAGAGAACAAGCAGCCTGCTCCTTTTCTTGAATGATAGGCCCTTGAGCCATCAGGGCTTAGCTCTATCTGTCAAGTTTCAGTCCTTTCTTCTGAAATTGCCCAGCGGGATTCAGCAGTAGCTGGACTGAGCACACTAGCTTAAATCATGTACCTTACAAAATCGCTGCATTAATGATAGCTTTGTCACTTTCAGCCCAACATCTGTAGCTTGCTCTGATTAAGGAGGAATTTGCAAAATTAAAGAACTGAATATGTATGTCAATGAGAATTTAAGATGCTGTTAGCTATAATTTGCCATTGATTATAATCAATCAGAGAAAATTCAGTTTTCACTCTTGATCGCTTTTGAAAGCTGGGCTATACAGGGCAATCTAAGGTACTACTGAAGGAGAACAGCAGGAAATTATACTGTACTTCACTGGCACAGTCAACTGATTTAAGCAATCCAGTATGAGCCAATAAATTCATAGCTCTGATGTAATTATTAGCCTGAATGCAGTCTGAGAATTTCTGGGATTATAAAAAGCCTATCAAACTGAGGTTAATGTATCATCATAGATTAAAAAAATGCTTTGATAATTTTCAGCTCCTCCCCCTCAACTCTACCCTTGTGAAATCCTACCTGGAATACTGCATCTATGTCTGGAATCTGCAGCACAAGAAGTATGTGGGCCTATTAGAGCAGGTTCAGAGGAGAGCCGTAAAAATAATCAGAGTACTGAACTGCCTCTTCTGTGAAGGCAGACTGAGGGAGCTGGGATTGTTCAGTCTGGAGAAGAGAAGGCTTCAAGGAGACTTCATTTCATCCTTTCAGTACTTAAAGTGAGCTTATAAAAAAGAGGGAGTGGCTTTTTACACGGGCATGTAGAGATAGGCCAAAGGGTAACGGTTTTAAACTAAAAGATGAGAGATTTAAATTAGATGTTGGGAAGAAATTCTTTACCCAGAGGATAGTGAGGCACTGCCATAGGTTGCCCAGAGAAGCTGTGGGTACCGATGTGTGGCAACGTTAAGGCAGGTTGGATGTGGCCCTAAGCAATCTGATCTTGTGGGTGACATTCCTGTCCTTGGCAGAGGAGTTGGAAGTAGTGATCTTTAAGGTCCTTTACAACCCAAGCCATTTTTTGATTCTATCATTCTATGATTTAGGTAGAAAACAATTGCTTCTATATACCATAAAAGTATTTTATTGTTTTGGAACCTTCTTCAGAACACAGAAACTTCTTCATCCAGAAGGTTGTTGGGCACTGGAACAGGCTCCCCAGGCAAGTGGTCACAGCACCAGCAGGACAGAGCTCAGGAAGCATTTGGACAACACCCTCAGGTCTTTTTAATCCTTAACAATTATATGATTCTCATTTTTGTACTCTGGTAAAAGCACCAAAATTTTCTTCTTCTAGTGAGGCTGATCTGGTTGTATGTTGTGTATGATTGTTCCATTACATATTCTATATTCAAGTGTGCTTTCCACCTCACCACTGAGTTAAACGCCATTTACAGAACTAGCTAGCACTTTTTTATGTTCAAAAGTTGAGGTCAGACACCTAAATATTGATATTAGATTGCAGTTATGCATCTATTAGCAAATCTGAATTTCCAAATGAATAGTCAGTCTTCTCTTTTTAGGTACATGCCATTACCAAAAAATCACAGAACCTGAATATAATTTGCTGTCACCAACCCTGCCTCCTCCAAGGAAATGGAATAGCTGGGTAACCTTTGCTGTAAATTCTCTTGTCACCAAAGACATTCTGTATAGAGCAGTATGTCACTGTGAGCACTTCTTTCTCCCTAATGTTATTACATCATGTCATATGTGGCACCTTTGGGAATTATGTAATCACACAGCAATTTGGCATGCCACAGGGAGAAACATTTCTAAGAGGGTGTTGTGGCAATGGAATGGATATACCTTTATGAAAAGCTGACTTGAATTACCAGCAAGCCCTGAAACACAAGCAAAACACTTTCACATTAGGAAATGCCTTGTTGAGAAAAAGCTAATACTTCTGTTCTCTGTGGATTAATTAGAAAAGGAGCACCATCCAGGACTCACAATTGTTTACTTGAATAGTTTTCAAGCAAACTAGAGTGTTTCAGTTGGGCTCTAATTGTGCCTGATAGACCCATTACTTTATAATTTGAGCACTGTTGTAGAATTTTCCCCAGTGATTAATTAAACTGGTGAGATAGTGCCCAAATCTTCATAGAAAGCAAGACCAGTTAAATTTTTCACCATCTCTGCCAAAAGTAATGCATGTATATTGTTCAAAGCCAGTGGGGTCTTCTACCCCTCACTTCCTAGGTTTGTAGTATTGAGAACAATCCAGACTGATGTATGTCTTTGTTCCCCGTCATGGCTCTGCCCTGCAACTGCCCATAGGGGATCTCATAAGGCTCTGGAAATCTCAACTGCTTTTCACTTAGGCTTATTTCCTTCAAAGGTAGTTTTCTGAATAGGGTTAAATGTGCTGCACTTGTGAAAATGCCTGTGCCTGTAGCCAAAGGCACTTAGAAGACAGGAAAGCTGTCACTTAACTGCTGTCCACTTCAGAAACCACTGAGGGCAGCAGGAAGCAAAAATGAATGGTAAGATGATTGCATCTTTTACAATTTCTTTTCATTGCTGCTACGGCTACTGCCCTCTCGCTGATCTGACCTTTTATTATTTGATCTTTTCTTTCCTTCTTTTAATGCTGAGTGTTTTTCTGAGAAAGGATCACCCCAGCAAATTTGGCTTGTATAAGTGCAGCAAATGTAGGGGAGGAAGAGAAGGATGGAGCAAGAGAACTTCTTGAAACTTTGCATGGAGGCTTACAGATAGCTCAGGAAAAATAGAGAAAAGTAACAATTTAAAGGCTGCTCTGTGAGTTTAATACATTTCTGAGCAGAAATGGTGAATATTTGAACCGTGTGGGTTCTGAGTGAGGAGTTAATATACCTGCCGTTTTTAACTAAAATTGTTTCAATATTTGAACTGAATCCATGTGTTTCCATATTTAATGTGTATGGAACTGTCTTTCTAAGAGACCTCTTCCCATTCTTGAAGTAGCTTGAGTTACAAATGTATTTAGTTTTGAGGGGTGTTGGAGCTATTTTTACTGTATATCCATTAAGAACGTTGTGTGAGGTCTGATGTGCTTAGGCATATTATTGTTTGTAAACACAGCCACCTCTAATCAGTAAAGCATTCAATGAAGTCTTTACTCACTGAGAAGTTCATGAAGACAAAAAGTCTGTCTTGACAATTGATCAATTCTAAGTGCATCTCAATTTGCTGAGTCAAGGCTGGTGGTGTTATGAACTGCGTGTTATGAAATTCTTGTGGGATTTGTGTTGTTGTCCCCACTCCATTTGTCTTTCTGTGTGATTTTTGTACTAAGCCCCAAAACACCAGGCAAAATCCAAAATTACACTGTATCTTGCAGTGCATTATAGGCATTACAGGCAACACCAAAGTTATTTAGTCCATACCAAGCTGTGTGCTCTTGTGCCTGCAGTACTTGCAGGATTGAAACTATGCACAGACTCATTACCTTCATTAGCTTCACTCCAGTGTGGGATATCATGGTGTTGATCTACTCATGTTTCAGCGGGCACCTCTCTCATCTGGGAAATGTCTTCTGTCTTGTTTGCATTGCACAATGAAGCCATAGAATCTACAGGTGGGAAAAAGCCCCATTAGCGCTCCTGCTATCTTCATCCAAAAGATCGTGGAAACATTTTAAATTGTTCTGAAAATTCTGACAGAAGGTTTTGTTATTTAAAGAGGTTTTCACAGTAGAGGCTACATTTTATGCAGAACTCTGATACCGGAGATAAAATTTGTAAGGAATATCAATGGTTTATTTGACGATCCAGTCTGAAGATGCTCTATGTTGTTAAATGCATCTCAAGGAAAAACAGTTCATCAAGAAAAGTTTAAAAAAGAGAGACCTGCAAATGATGGTACACTGTACTGGGTGGAGCTGAGCTGGAATTCATTTCCTCACAGCAGCCGTCACGGTGCTGCTGTGCTCTGCACTGGTAGCTGGGAAGGTGTTGATAACACACGGGTGTTTTGGCTGCTGCTGGGCAGCGCTGGCACAGCATCAGGGCTGTCTCGCCAGCATTCCATCTTCCATCAGTAGGCTGAGGGTAGGCAAGATCCTCGGAGGGGACACAAATAGGCCAGCTGACCCAAACTGACTAAGGGCTGTTCCATGGCAGCTCAGATATAAAAGCTAAGAAAAGGAGGAGTAAGGAGGAACATTCATTATTTACAAGGTTTGCCTTCCAGAGCAACTGCTCCATGTGCTTGCCAATAGGAAGTAGAGAAAAAAGTCTTTTGTTCTCCTCTTTGCTTGCACATGTGTAACATTTCACTTTTCCTTTAGTAAACTCCTTATATCAACCTACAAATTGTTTTCCATCCTATTCTCTCTCCCCTGTGCAGCTGAGAAGAAGGAGCAATAGATAGGCTTGGTGGGCACCTGGCATCCAGCTAAGGTCAACCCACCACTTACACAAAGGAAAAAACAAAACAGGTTTTACAACCTTATTTTGTCAAAAATACTGGTTTGGTTCAGTGTTTAATTATAGCACTCATACAAATAATTCTTTGTAAAAGAATACTTATAAGTAATACCCACTGATTAGGTGCCCTTTACAATGTTAGCTTTATGGAGAATGGATCCTCTGTGACAACCTAATATTCCTTAGGAAGCTCAAGGAGTTTACAATCTCAGTGACACTCTTTAGCTAATAAAGATGAAATGATCTGCAAAGAGTTAGAGCAAAAAATAAAAAAACCTGCAACTTACATTAAGAATCTGCAGTTTGGTTTGGTTTATTCAGGCTTTGCAGTTTCTGAAGTTAAAATCAGTATATATGTTCTTTCTGCCCATAGAAGAGTATGAAATTACTGTGAAAGACTGGTCAATCTAGAAATTTTTTAATGCAGTAAGAAGAAGAAGAAGATGAGAAAGCATTTAAAATACCAATACAAAATATTTTATAAGTAGAATAATCAACTTGTGTCAGGCTGCCCTTTTTAGGCATTGATTTTTTTCTGTGGTAAGTTGCTCTCTTTAACCTAGGGGAGAAAAAAAATGGTAGAGTCAAACAAGACCATAATTTTTTAATAGTACCCCACTGGTGAATTAAAGGAAAAAACATGTTCTTTAAAATCACTAATATTAGTGAAACCTCAGTAACATGAAACCTTTCCCTCTGTAATAATAAACTAATCACTGAGAGAGGCTGGATATTCCACAGTACATTTTTCCTTGTGGTATACAGTGCTAATCTTTAAATTATTGGAAATAATTTATTCATTAAAATACTATTATTTGTCATCCATCACCAAGTACAGTTCCCAATCCAAATTACTTGTCTTGTATTACAGAGCACATAACAGGCAGCTCCTCCAGAAAACTTGCACTCGAAACATACAGTGTACACATTAAGGGTTATAGGTAACAACTGCTGGAGTGCTGAAGGAGAAAGGATAGTGAATTCCTTTGAGGTCTAGTCGAAAGTGCTGAATGAGAATGTGTACCCTTATGTTAATCTCTGTCCATTTCTTGAACCCCAAGTCTATCTGACCTGAATATTTACAATACCACAGAAGCCATTTCCATTTATACCATTACTTCAGAACTAGCAGTTTCTGCTTTGCTCTTTTGCTCACCACTAAGCTATATCAATGGAAGTGGGAAGTAGATGCAGGCAAGCCCAAACAGTGATTTTGTTTGCAACTGTCCTCCTTTATGATTAGCTTGGATGTTGCAGGATTTTGGTGGGGTTTTGTCTTTTGTTTTTCAAATTTGTGAATGGATGCTACTTCCAATTGTAAGTCAAATATGACATTGTAGTCTTGGCAGTATTGTCAGGCTCAGCAGGACAGACTCAGCACTGCTGGTCAGTGCACTTATTTCAAGGTTTGATTAATGTAGTTTCTCATAGTCAGCAATGCCCCATTTGGTTATCTCAAGAATGCAGATTCATCTGAGTGTTTGGCTACTCATATTTGCATTTTATGTAGTTCCTCCATTTCATAGCCAGGTTGTACTGACTTCCTTCTGGCAAATTTGATGTGCATTGTTATGATAGTTTGCATCCGTAGAGAGAGGGAATGTGAGGAGAGACAGCCAAGGTCACCCTTGAGTCCTTTTATAAAATCCAAGAAGTTGTGAGAGCTGTGGCCTCTCCCACAGCATGATTCAAACTGGGGCTGTTTTGTGCCAGGATTCTCATGAGGAGGAAAGCAGAAAAGTATCCTGGGTGTGTGTTTGGGGAAGGGACTTCCCAGGCTTGGGGAAATGAGCCTTACAAATCTTGCCAGCAAGCAGGGCTTAGCTAGTGAACTACCAGCTGCCTGGTCCTACACGTAGCAAGGGAGCAGCTGTTTGAGTGATCTCATACAATTGATTTGCTGCTCTTTCCTGACAAATGAGCCTGCTCTTTATTAGCCCTGCTCATAGTCTCAAAAGGCAAAGTACTGCTCATGTAATTCTTCCCTGCACTTGCAAAGTGCACTTGTTATCATTCAAAGTGTTCTGTTCTTTTACAGCTTTTAAAAATTAATGATTTAATTTGTTCTCTTTCCCCACACTTAAAAAAAAAAATCTTTTAAAGTTTATTTCCTTGTTACAATTAAGATGTCCATAGACACAGTGGAAATGTGCACGGACTTGCAAAAATTTCAGTGTGTGTCATAGGAACTCTTCATTTATTGTAATTTTGCTGCAGTTTAAGAAATACATTCTCCATGCTATAGAAACCTGGAGGAGTAGTCTTGGTGGGATCCCATTTTACCCTGGTGTCACTGCACTCCTCACCCACCTGCCAGGTAGATGGAGAAGTAGGCTTGAAGAGACAAAAACCCCCTTTTCATGGCTACTTGTATCTTTTGATCTCATCTTGTCATTTTCATTTAAATATTCTGTAAAGACTGTAATACTGCTAAAGTATTACTGCTAAATGCTACTTTTGGACGTTAAGAAACATAGACAACAACTCAACATGAACTACTCTCTGTTCTCTTCAGAATCAATTGCTACCATTAAAGAGAACAAAGTGTGGTAGAAAGGTTACAATCCACAGTAAGAGCCAAAGTCCAATAACCAAGTGTCCCTGAGAAAGAGAAATAAACTCTTCCTCTTTTTTCTGAACTATCTCAGAGAAAAGGTAACAACAGGTCACTTCCAATTAGTCACAGAAACGGACAGAAAAATAAATGGTTCAGACTTGATGTGAGAAGATGCAGAGGATGAACTTCCTAGAAGCTGTTTGCTGGTTTAAAAAAATTATTGTGATTAAAAGTTCTGACATCTTGAAATTAATAGAAATTATAAATGAATCATGTTAACTGGGTAGATTTGATAACAGTAATTAATCTTGAGAAATATGAATTAAGACTCAGATAAGTTTTACAAGGATGCTTGAGCCTTGATTTGGCATTCAGTGCTCCCAGATTAGTCTCATGCCTGGCACAGAACTGGAAAACAGAAGATCTGCTTTAGATTCTGTGATTATATAAAAAATATTTTTTCACTTACTCTGGGCTTAAGCCTCTCAGTTCTTTCATATCTCCACTACCACCCTCCCCCCACCCATCTCCAAACCCCTCCCAGGTCTATTAGAAATAGTAATTTGTAACAGCCAATACAAGTTTCCAAACACAAATCTTGAGTTAATTCACAACACCAGACCAGGGCAAGGGATTTATTTATGCTATGTCCTTCCATAGCCTCTCTGTAGCATAAAGAAACCTTCAACGGCATGCTAAAGGCAAGATAAAAATGTCTTGATGTTTTAAATAAATTACGAGATAACTGTGGGGAAAATGCAAAGCAAAATTCCTATCAGAAGGAAGTTCTAACATTTGCAGGGGTTATAATGGAAGCAACACTTGGTTATGGGCAGAGCCAAGAACACAATGCATTTATATAAGCTTTTGTGTTGTACTCTACATTGGCAGATAAAATATGCCCAACCGGCAGACTGGAGCGCTGGTGAACTGTTAACTATTGCTTTCCTCCTGCGTTAGCTAACACTCAGAAAACACTCAGCTATGCTTTGACAGGTACTTGTGCCAGGCTCCATTCTCACCCAGAAACAGCTTTATGAAGGCTACTCTCTCAAGTTCGCTTCCAGCTGTCATACAGTGCCACGCATCACCATCCCAATGCTCTCCCTCCACTTCAACAGTTACTGTCTTTCCTTTAGAAGATCCTATTGAGACAAGGAAAAGGAATCCTAAACTTAGATCACTAGACTTAAAGGAAGCATTTTCTTCTTATGTACTAAGTGGTCAACATCCTTTGTAGTTGTTGGAGGTTGGGTTCTTTTCAGGGAATTTCTTTCCATTTTGTTACTCAGAAAACAGTGGATGGGCCATTAACAATGCACTAGTCCAGTCTTCACATTCCATTGAAATGGCTCTGCGGAAGTGGGGCACGGAATGGTGTGGGGTGTTTTGGCAGTTTCTTAGCTGGGGAGTCACTCTCTGCCCTGCTTGGAGTGCAGACATGGAGAGCGATTGATTCTGGGCTGTGGGATTTTTCTCCTACACCACAGCTCCGTAGTGCGGTGGAGTTCTCCCTGCTGTCTGCCTGCAAGCCCAGCTGCCCTGCAGACTGAGCCTTCGGCAGCCACCAGTGCCGGGATAGCTTCACTGTCTACTGCTTGTCATCACTGGGAGACCCTCTCCATCTGCATGAGTGTTTCAGGGGAAACTGGGCTCCCCCACCTCTCCCCTCTCTCCCGAGAGTGAGAGAGAAACAGCTGCCTGTCACCTGAGACCTTGGCTGCCGCAACCACTAGGAGACTGCTCCGGACACGTGAGAATCCAGGGAAAACCGAAACCCCTTCCCTCTCCACCTTTTTCCTGTCCTCCCCCCGCCCCCAGGGCCGCCATTGCCCCGCAGAGGTTCCTGAGCTCACCCCGGAGCCTCCTGAAGCTGCAGGGGAACCATCGCAGCCCCTCTGCCTCACCTGCCTCACCAGCGCCCCCTGAAGTCGCAAGGGAGGTACTGCAGCCATTCTGCCCCCTCTGCCTCACCAGCGCCCCCTGAGGCCGCGGGGAGGTACTGCAGCCCTTCTGCCCCTTCTGCCTCACCAGCGCCCCCTGCCGGCTGTTGTCGTACCTACACTGTAGGGGACACAGTGACCGGTGGGAAACGTCTGTTACTGGTTTTTGGTTTTGCTGTTGTTGTTGTTCGTTCTGTCCTGTTAGATATATACATCCCAGTAAAGAACTGTTATTCCTTCCCTACATTCGTGCTCAAAAGCCAGGTAATTTCAAAGTTACAGTAATTTGGGGTGAGGGGGGAAGGGGTTATTTCTTCCATTCCAGGAAGGCTCCTGCCTTCCTTGGCAGACATCTGTCTTTCAAACCAAGACAGTAGTAAAAGGATCATGTATTTAAAGTCTGTCAGAACACATACACCTAAAATGGAGGAGGTACCTTGGCAAACTTGAATCTGGTATTTCCCAACTTTTCACTGTTTTTCTTTGCAATCTTGATTTCTTCTTTAAATGAAGTGAGGACTTGGGTGTTAAAATGAGTGTATATTTCTCCTTCAAAATGTTCCAGGTTGGTTTTGACTTTTACAAAATTGAATATGAAGTAGACTTGTACAGGTATATGTGTGTTGGGGGTGTCAATGTATTAGATTAGGGATCAAATTAACTTTAAAGAATTATAGAGCAAGTCATTTTCCCTATGAAGAAATATCTCTTACATATAGTAATGGCACCTTAGAGTTTGAAACAAATTAATTCAGAAGCAACCTGGCATCATAAAAGTATGAATGGAAAAATTACTATTAGATGAAACATGACAGCAAGTTCAGAACAAGAGTGTCTTTGTTTTTGTCCTGATGCTTTTAAGGAATAATGCATTCACAGCATGGTGAATTTTTCTGAACTTTTAGCACATGAGACCTAAGGGACTACATGTCAGAGAGGTTCAATTAGCCAAAACATTAGTGCTCGGAGATGTTTGATTTTAAAGACCATATTCTTGAAATTTTAAAGTGGGTAAAATGCATTTCACTATTTCTAGTATGTAAGCCACTATGCCTTGGAGAGAAGGAAGACATAAGGAACTGCAGCTTAAGAACTTGGTTGATTTTTCATGAGGCATAAAGGAGCAGCAGTGAGTCTAAATGCCTACAACTTTGCACAGCAACACTGGCTTCTGGCAATAGTTTGAGTCTTCTGTTATTCAGAAGGTGTGCTTTCAATATTAAGCAGGAGAAGACCTTCTACCATCTCAGATCAGTCTGCAGAGGGGTGAAGAGTAAAGATTTATGAGATTCTGCTAATTTTTCAAATACTTAATAATTTTAGACCTGTTAAAGCAAAATGACAGTGTCCACCAGATCTTGTGACTCAGGAGAGGCCCTGAAAATAGACTTCCATAGAAGCTGTGATGAAGTCTCCTGTGGGGCAACCTTGCAGACTACCTATATAAGATCTGAAAAAGAAGGAAAACAGTGAAGGTGGAAGACAAATACAAGCATAAACTAAGAAAGAAGTTTTGGCTATCTGCTGGACATCTGCATCTAGTCAGTAGAGCTGCAGTTATAGCATAATTGCAGGACATGCAGTCCCTTCCCCAGGGCTCTTCTCTAAGTGTAACTTTCAGTGGCTTCTGCTCCTTTCACCAAAATCATCTTTAATGCCACCAGCACTCACTGGTTTTGATGCACATGACAGTGTTTTGTGAACAGCTGCAGAGCATGGCTGAGAAGAGATGTATATGATCAGAATTGTTGTCAGGTTACTACATAACCAGGGGTATCTGTTAGCACCACTATGTTTGCACTGCCCACTACCTCATTAGTGGGGATTTATCTTCACATTTAATTAATTCTAGAGTTGCATTAGTCAGAAGTGAATCCTGCTTGTAGTCACTCTGACCTAACAACTATCCATCATAGTTGATTTATACTGAATTTGACTCAGTTGTAGCAGTAATCTTGTTTTAGCATCGATTCACAGAAAAAGAGAACATTGATGCAAATAGCAAAGGGAGTGGTCTAATAGGGCAAATAAGCATATTATAATAATAGCAATAATAATCCTGATAGGTGCGCAACTTAAAGATGCCTTTAGGAGAAGGTTGAATAATAGTTGCCTAGCAATTAAGAGAGCCAGGTTATGAGCTCCATTCTCTAGCAGGAGCAGCTCTGTGAATGGAAACTAGTAGATAGAGGCTAAGCCTCTGACCTGTAGTTGCTTTCACGCACTGGAAATAACCTGCTGGAACAGCAGCAGCAGCAGCAGCATATGGCTCCTCAGAGGGATTTTGCAGATTGCAAAGTGAGAGGATGGATTATTTTTGATGAGAGTAGATGTCATGTGGTGGAGTTTTATTAGTACAGTAAAACCAACTCTTTAGCTCAAAGTTCAACACTGATATACCATGCTGCCCTTTGGATTTCCAGTGTTATTATTTGAACTCCATTAAGATCTTTTCTAATGAGAAGCAAATTGCTTGTGGACTCCTCCAGCATCATTTCAACCAGGCTTTTCTCATTGATCTGTTGGTTGATTTTTTTTCCTTTCCTCATTTTATAGCTAAATTAAAAATAATCAGAAGGTGGAAAAGCATGAAAACAAAGAAAAAAATTGTGTATCCTCCCTGTTTCTTGGTAGAGAGGTCCATGGAAGATAAGCATTAAAATCTGCAACCCCAAAGTTGTGTGTCATTAGAAATTACAACTTGTCTACCATCTTATTTAAAAATTAGGTTTTTTTATGGCAGTTCTTACTGGTCACCAAGATCTCTGAAGCGAAGACAACTTCAAAAGAAAATGAAAGAATAACCAGCACTGAAAAAGTGCACTTTTTCTATCATATCTTTTTGGATCTTTTGGGGTCTTTTTTCTGGCTGACACTATTGATTATAAAGCTAAGGTTATATCCTCTTCCTCTTATGTTCTCTGGTGTGTTTCACAAGCTCCCCTTAGATTATATATTTAATACTAATTTTCTTACCAGATGAGAAGCTGTGACTTTTTCTGTCATGTTATCCTGATGAGTTCAGTAAATGCTTCAATTGAACACAAATATGCATATGTACCACTGCAGTATATAACTTTGCCAGTTGGTACCTGATTTTACTCATGGTCATTACTAGGTGTGATTGGAAGTCAGCAATTGATTCTCCCATAGGACAAAACCAAAATCGCAAAAGTTTTCCATACCCTGCATGTGTGCTACACATCAAATATTTGTTCAGTAAAGAAGATAGAACAGTGTGGGACAACCTGCTCACTTTACAAATGTCATGGGAAACTGTGAAGAAAAGGTTTACATGGTAGTCTGGTAGTCTCAGAGCTGCCCAGACAAGCTCTGAAATCTTGTCAGGAGGAAACAAAAATCATGTGTTTTTGTAATATTTTCCTGGCTGGACGTATGCATGCCTCTGAAGACATATACAAATGCAAATCCTTTATCTTTTCTTTTTTTTTTCTTCTTTTTTCTTTTAATTTTAACTCAGTGCTAGCGAGCAATGTAATTAGTTAACCTGTACTTACTAGGATGATGGGCAATGATATTTCTTTAATTAGAACCATCTTCATGATTGTATTCAAAGTACTAATCAACTAATTACTGACACATCTTAGAAGAAGGAGAGACAGAAAGGATGAGAGATTTTCTTTCCTGTGGTTGTGGTGAATGCAGAGTACAGTGTGGTGTTACAAGACACTGTCACTGTGCAGTGCAGGCTGTGAGAGAAGTTGTAAGTAGATCACAGGACGAGAATTGCACAAATGTAATAATAGTTCTTGAGGAATACCTGCATTCTAGAAATGGTGGAAGGCAGCAATACATGTGTTCCATCTCCAGGTCTCAACTTTCATGTGTGCCTAGTTTAACAGGGATGCAATTCTGTGGAGAGAGCCATCCATTCATTCCCTAGCAAGTGTATTTGTGTACATCTCAGAGCTAACCTTTCTCTCTATGTGACTAGCTCATCTGTTCAGGTTACCAAGCATTATGGGTGTTTTTTTCTAGAATTGAAAGTTTTTTGCATGTTATATGAGAGAAGGATGTACAGTAAGAGAACACAAATTATGGCTTTTTGGAAAAATTTTTTCACCATCTGCAGGTAAATGCTGATGGTTTGTTCAGTCTGGTACCTTCTGAGTACTATGTAAACCAGCATTACAGCAATGTCAAACACTCATCTCTGACATTGTCCAAATTTTATGTATGTCACAGCAGTAAGAAATCATAGCTCTGCTTGGTGGGAGGAGACACATGTATAGCCTTAGGCTTCTGAATTTCCACAACTTGGTCTAACAAGTAATCCTTCTTAGCATGCAATTCAAAGAAATGCCATAAAATGGTCAGTGAAATTCAGAAATTAAGAAATGAGTAAAAAAAGAAATAAAAATAGCAACTAATTATAATCCATGATTCACAGTATAGTAAAACCTTTTTCCACATCTAATTTGTCTTAGCAATTATCCATTCATCTTTATTGTGAAATGTATCCTCACACACTTGCAATGACATTTTTCTTCTAGGTTCTGCAGTTATCTGGTAGAAATATTTTTATTATTATTGAATTCAAAGTTGAATTTTAAAACATATAACTGAAAAAACAAAAAAGAATATAGAAGTGAAATTTTTAATGCCTCAAGTACAATATTTGCATACTTTAAGGATATGTTCATCTTTCACCTCATACTAAGCTATCACCTATACCATGCTTTTCTTTTAGAGGAAGAGTGAATAAGAAACATACACATGCAAGTTCAACATGTCTGCAAACCCTATTAAAGGAGCGTTTATTAGCTAGAGATTAGTTGGAACACAATGTAATAGAAAAGGAAAGAAGTGCATGTACAATACAGAAAGATATATTAAAAAACATTCATGTTATTAAAAAGTTACACACAGTTCTTATTATTCCATATGACATTATGAAATCGTACCTGTGCCTTTTCATAAAAGTGTCTTCTTTGGATGTGTCCTTTGCCTTTTGTAGCTGCTAGGCAATTTCCAGATAAACACTTCAATCTTTCAGATAGTATCGAAAAGCAAAAATTGGGCAATTACTTAAGAAATAACTTGAGAGATTCCTTGAGAATTTTTTTTTTAAATTAGCTGCTATCTGCTAGCTTTTCCTATCTTCTGCCTTTCAGAGCACTTCAGCAGCTTGCTTGTGCGACCTCCAGCTCTAAACCAAAACTTGGAGGCAGCTATCTTTTAGTGAAGAGATTCATGGAATGCCAGGTACATGCTTGTCTTGCTGTAGACTAATTGCAGTTGTGCAGAAATACAGGTAGTCTGTCTGTGTACACAGATCTGAATATATATTGTTGCAAGTATCCTTACTTTCAAACTTAAGAAGTAAAGTGTGTTTTCCAAATATATAATCAGGTCAGAGTTAACTTGAACATTTTGTATATGTTTCAGGCTAACTGCAAAAGAAGGAATTTTTAAAATGCAGAAATAACTGCTAAATGGGCTAAATAACCACTATTTAGTAGTAGACTAGAGTTTTATTTATTATTGGCCTCTGTGAAAATGAAGCTTTACTAGTTAATAAAGCACTATTGTCTGCCAATCAGCATAATTTGGATATATATTTTGATGTTTATTTGGCTACAAAAGACTGCTGGGCTTTATTTTTTCTCAGGAATTGATGGGAAAAGTAGAACATAAGAAAGCATGTTTCCACAGAACTGTGAGAATCTTACTTTTCTCAAATAATTTTGAACTGAGTAAGATGTGAATCTTACTGAAGCAGTTGCCTGAAATCTTGCTATTAAAACATAGTAATGTGATAGTTTGGTGTATTTTTTTCTTTGTTTGTTTGTTTGTAAGGAAGAATCATAAGACTGTTTTACTTAATGTATCGAATACTGCCTGAAAGAAAAAGAGAAACTCTTACTATTATGACTGCATTAATAAGTCTTGTCAGACAACTGAACTAGTAAAAATGCTTAAAGAAATAAATAGAATGGAGTGAATTTTCCAGTTCTGGGCTCCTCGATAAAAGAGACATGGAGATCCTGGAGTGCATCCAATGGAGGACAACAAATATGCTGAGGGGACTGCTGAGGGGAGCATCTCTCTTATGAGGAAAGGCTGAGGAAGCTGGGCCTGTTCAGCCTGGAGAAGAGAAGGCTGAGAGGGGACCTTATTCATGTATACAAGTGTCTGAGGGAGGGTGTTCAGAGGCTCTTCTTGGAGGTGCCAAGCAATAGGACAAGAGGCACCAAGCAGAAACTGATGCACAGGAAGTTCTACTCAAACACAAGAATGAAGTTCTTTGCTGTTCAGGTGACCAGGCGTTAGATCAGATTGTCCAGAGAGCTTGTGGTGTCTTCTTCTTTGGAAATATTCAGAAAGTGTCTGGACACAATCCCAAGTAATATGCTCTAGGGGACCCTGCCTGGGCAGGAAGGCTGGACTAGATGAACTCCAATGGACCCTTCCAATCTTACTTATTCTGTGCTTCTATAAAGAATGCATTTTTTTCTCTAGGAAGTCTCTTCTATCTCTACTATTTCTGGCCTATAGCTAGAGAATATTGCCTCCCATTTTCTATACAAAATAATTAAAAGTTGTCATTGAAGGTATAGATCAGCCAACTAAGGATTTGCAGAAATCCATCTAACTTCTAAACTATCAGTCTTCCCTGACAGTAAGAAAAACCCAATATAATTGAGAAAGCAGTATTATAAACCTTCATGGAGGTAAGAGGTACATTAAAGATCAACATCTGATCAAATCTAAATCCTCTCTAGCCATAGTCCTGCTGCATTGTTTCCATCCAACCAATCTAGTATAGATTCCTTTGCTTTGCCCAAGACACATATTTGGTGCTGCTTGCTTGTCCACTGAGGAACTGAGCAGAACTTACAGGCAGTATTACAAACAACACACTATGGTACACTTTATATAGCCATGCCTTTTGCAACTGTAGTCCACAGACATATAATTCTAAGGTATTTAAATAAAGTCCTAGTTTTAAAATTCACAACACATGAAGGTCTGTTAAAGTGAATATGAATAGGCATTTTCATCAAATTGGCAAATAATGTGAATAGCTCTCCATAATTATTAGTACTAGAAGTACTAGTGAATAGATGTAACAGTAAATAAAGTGTTGAGATCTTTTTAGCTGTGTGCTATTGTAATGTTTGAGCACACTGTTGTGTATGCTCTGAACAACAGACTATAAAACATTTCTGTCATCAGCATTGGTCAACTGGAAATGTCAATACTCTGCAATCAATGAAAAATGGAAAGGTGCTCTCTGTCAGACAGTGGTCAGAAGTTCCATTTCCACTTTCACTGCATTCTTGTCATGCATGAACACTGTAAGTCTCAACACTGAGTTTAAAGTGGCTTAAAAGCTTTTCAAGGATTACCCAAGTAAATAAGTAAATAAACAAATAAATAAATAAATGGGAAAGCACTTTGCATTTTCCCAGTTGGTTCATCTAGGAGCTTAGAAAACTTACAACTAATTGAGTTGATGTCCTGTTTAGAATATTTATTGGATCAAATTTGTACTCTTAGATTTTTGCAGTAAAATTCACCAGTTCAAAGCCCATGTTATGAAGAAGTCCTGCCAGCTCACATAAAGTTCTTTCTGTCCAGTTACACAAATCTCTCTGAAGAGCAAATTAGAAGAGAAATACAAAGTCATTCAGGTCAAATTCAGTGGTCACAATTTACTGACCTCTTGCTTTTGTTGGTTTTTTTTTCCAAATGGGGCAAAGCAAAATATGAGTTCTAGGTTTACAGATGCCAACACTTTTAAAACATTAAGGCTGTCTAACTTGTCTTTTCTCTAGAAAACCAAAGAAGGAGCAAGGAGACAAGCAGAACACTACTTGAATAATGATAAAAATGAGTCCTTGGCTATTATCACACTATACTGAAACTTCAAAAATACAGATTTCTTGGCTCAAAGGATGGCTTCCATCAGGACTTTGAAAGAACCATTTGTTTTACTTTGGTTTCCATTCTAAGACCTGTAAAGCGAAGATAAGAGAAATATGTTTCACACCACATTTGTTTTAGTTTTGTTAAAGAAGAGTGTGCAGCCTGAGGAGTATAAAACATAAATACCAATGGAGCCACAAGAAGTTTAATGTAAGGGCTACTGCTCAAACCTTTTGGTGTAGTCTCCCAAAATCTACGCATTACCTACTCATTATCAAGCTGTAAATAAAATTACGTAACTATTTTAATATGTAATGAAACTTAAACCTGGCAGGATTTTAAAATTACCTGCACTAAATTTTAAGATTAACCCAGATTTTGCAGCTGTTTGAGAGGACCTGAACCTGGAAAGAGGTTCAGATAATGCAGTAAATGCTCTGCTAATTCCCAGCCCAGCTCTGATGATAAGTGCTCTGACCTCTATCAGACCTATATCAAGCTAGTGGACAGGAAGTGGCAGACCCTAGCTTCCTCTCTTGGGATATGAAAACTGTGAAGAAATTTGTCTTGCTGAAATTCAGAGGATAGAACAGAAGTCTGATTAAAAGGTCATAATGGTTCCTACAATCTTTAGAATTTAAATTTCATTTGAGACATTAATAACAACTAACATAGGCTTTGTATTCAAGTAATTAGCTAAAAATAATCCACATACAAATTCAAAGGCTTCAAATAAGAAGGGATTTCCCATACACTGATAAAAGAAGGTAGACGTTGATCCTCACTGATGTTCCAATGTGTGACGTAGTATGGTAACATTAAGCCTCCTATTTCAAGGTTGATTTTTTTTTAACAAATTGACTACATTATCACAAATTTATACTGACATAATTATGTTTTGAAAATCTCAGAGATTAATAGTATCAATTGTGTGTTTTCAAAAGCGCTCTCATTCAAAAGTTCATCTCACTCATTTTGGATTTATTTTGGTGGTTGTGGGCTCTTTTTGTTTTTTTTTTTTTTTAATTACTCATAAAAAGACACAATTTCCTTATAAAATCATTTAAAGTTTCGTTATTAGAAGAGATAAAGGCTTTTCTACTGAGGGGTTGTTTTGTTTTGTTTTCAATTACAATGGTGAACACCGATGTATGAGTACCTGCCATTTGTTTACAAAAGAAACCTCCACTGTCATTTCTGTGATTGCCTTCTTACACTCTACATCACTTTTCTTTATTAAACCATGACAATACCATTATTTCATTAATTAAAGAATTAATATAGCAATGTTGCTAGACTATTTCATAACTTCACAGCACTACTTCAGTGTTGCCACTTGAGTTTTCAGCTATTACCAGCTGAGAAACTGTAGAAAAGAGAGAGAAGCCACAGTGCCTCATTTAATACAGAACGGGTTGTGATCACTTTATTGTCAAAGAAACCTTCAGCCAGATATGTCCTCAAGTGTGGTGTTTTCAGAAGAGTTTTCTTTAAGTATGGGGATTTTTTTTCCATATCTGAGATGTTGATTGGACATTTATGCTACTTACATATTTTAGTGAAAGCAGTTTAAATAGTCTTCTGTCTTCGTAGTATCTTAGTGCTTCCTTCTTTCTGAAGTTAACTGTTGCATTCCACATATATTTTGCTCAGAAGAAGTATTCTGCTGCTCTCTGGCCCTTGGGCACCAACAGAGCTTTAGTAGCTTCTCTATTCCCTCTCTGTGATTAACTGTCTTTGCAGGAATGGGAGACTGCTGGGAGCAGGTGGATTACAATAAGATATGGCCTTGCCCAATCTTATTGCCAAATTGTTTTAGAACCTCTAATGTCAACTTTATATGGATTTTCTGTGATGGATGATTATCGTTCTTATGCAATGGTAATAGCCTAGCATTGCAGAAGGCTGGATTTATTTCTCTCATTCAGTAGGACTAATCAGGTGTGGCAGAAAAGGGTATAAAAAACCTGACTGGCTCTATAGAATAACTGAGCAACCTGAAATCTGAAAAAATATGATGTCATCAAACAGGTGCCATGAAGGCAGTCAGTGTTAGGGTCAGACTCACTGAGAGATGTATAATTTCATGCTTATATGAATAATAAATTAACTGCTCTTCAGTCTGAATAGGATTACTGGATTTTCTCTTTGTACCCTTCCTGTGATTATAGACTTCTCTCTCTTTCTCTCAAGCTTACTTTGCCCCTAATAAATACTGTCTAGTCAGCACAATATTTGAAGTTCAAAATGTTGTGCTCTGAACAGCAGAGCATTTCTTCTATCTGAACAGGTAACAAAACTAGAAAGATTTGACTTGACTTATTCATCTTTAGAAGAAGAAGACTTTAGAATAAGGGAATCCAGACATTAAAGGAGTTGCAAAAACACCTCTAGGTTTTTAATGCTTCATAGTATATTTCATTTATAATTAACTGGCACAGGAACTCACACAGACCCTAGCCATGATAGCTGTGGCCAGCACAAGGTCAGGAGGAATCAGAAATAGAGACCAGCTTGAGCAGCAGTGGGCTAGTGAGTGTATGCTAAAGGAGTTCATATACAAAATACCTAATTGCTCACAGTAGCACAGAGATTGCTCATGTATGCAGCCTAACAAAAACAAGTTTCCAGTATGCCACAGTTTAAGAAAGTAATTTATATTGCAATATTGTCACTTTGTTATAGTTTCCTGTGGCTATGTATCCCTTCATGATAAGCAAGTTATCTTGGTTATCAATGTCTTAATGTCATCACTACAGAAAAGGCCTGATTGATACCTGTCATTTATGTCCTCAGCTATTCCCATATAGGCAGGTCAGTCTGGACCATGTCTTCCTTCTTTTTCCTTTAAATATCACCATTTTCTTATCCTTTTCCATTGTCTAAGTGGCTTTTCTCTCACAACAGAGTGGCCTGGACACCAATCTTCAGCTGCTGCTGAGCTTCTCAGATGTTCTCCCAGGTGTTCAAAATATTACCTCTATACAAAGACTCTTATATTTTTTTCATTTTACCAAGCTCTTGATCATACATTCAAGTCTATATATTGTCTAATTTGTACCTGTGCTTCCAGTTTCATTTTCTTTCATCTGCTCCTACTTTGCAACAAAGTCATTTTTGACTTAAATTTTTAATGTAATTTCTGTATTGCCTTCCATGATGTCCCATTACCTAGAAGTATTAATTCCTGAATATCTTTGCAATGCAATCATATGTACTTTGTATTAAAATCTACAGATGATGATGTCACTCCTTTCTTTGCATCCATGTGATGGAAATTAGGACAAGGAGTGAACCCAACAAAATATACTCAAACTATGAAGTATTTTTGAGTACCCTATAAAATCCTTTGTTGTCTTAGTCCAGACATCTGCCTTCATGGATCTTACCTATGTTATAACTTTCAATTCTTAGAGTGAATTGAATCAATGGATTTGTGCATAGAATGTAGCCCAAAATCTGCTTCTTCAGGATCAAAATGCTTCTGTGTAAATTTGTCTCTTTATGAAGTTAAATTATGATAAGTTTGACCCCCTTGCTCTCAAACTGTCGTCGTTTCAGTCAAATACTTCTGAACCTGCATTTCCTTCATTTTTCCTTCATTTTTTGAGAAAAATATTGCTTACAGTATCAATTACAAGCTCATGCAGCATTATTTTTAATGCTAAATTGCACATGAGGTGCAAGCCTTTTGAGATGCAATGTATATTTTTGGTCAGCTGCTACTAGCAGATCAAGAGGTGAATGCATGGAGTAATATAGTATTTAACATACCTATTTGCTGAAAAGATTGCTGGAATATTTTCGGCTGCCTATAATTAAAATGACTAGAGCTTGAATTATTCATAAATAAATCCTCATACCAAGTAAGTGCCCAGTAGATTTAGCTATTTCATTACTAGATATGTTGGTAAGTCACAGTTGCATACTTAATCCTTTGCCTTATCTTTAGCTTCTGAATTCTTTCATAGAACTGAAGATGTCCTGCAACTGGACAGTTAGTCTTTTGACTTTAATAAGGGTTCTCAACGCACAGGAAAAGAAAATGATGATCCAGATTAGTATTCTTATCCCTTAAAAGGTGCAAAAGGATAACATGTACCCCAATAAAAATGAATATGCAGTATATTCAATGACCTGAACTCTTGAGCATCATCCGTAGAGGTGCAAGTAATTGTTGCATGATGATTATTCTCATCAGCCTAAAGCATGAAAGCAATTGAGTGAAAAAAATCCTCATGTTACATAAAATGATTACTGCCTGTGAGCCATAATAAACAACGTTGTTCTCACAGTGGTGATGTTAAGCAGCAGAACAAATGAGTACAGCCTGCTGATTGTGCAATGTCTTGATCATTACCAATTGCTGTAACTCCCAGTAAGTAAGTGATTTAATTATTGGGGTGTCTGTATGATCTGTTTCTAAAAGGAACAAATAATATTGCTGAGAATGCACCACAGTCACCTTTGACTGCAAGTGACTTAGACATCTACAGCTCTAGGTGTTTCTCATTGTTGAGTTTTGCTTCTGCCCTGCTGGATGTCCAGGAGGTGTGTTAAAATGCAACACAAAGGAATGCAAAGCCAATTAATATTCAAAGGATAAGAAATAATGACCCAAACAACAGGAAAATAAAAAATCTTCAGGAGAGCAGAAGTAGGAGGGAAGGTTAGGTTTTATGCACGCAGTGCACAATAGTAGCATCACCATAACTTCACAAGGTTTATTGCTTTACCACTCCTACAGACCTGGGCTTCATCCAGAAATTTATAGGTTTAACAGTGTTATTACTATATTTAGAAATTGAAAAAAATGCTAATCAGAGAGAAAAACTGCTGTAAAATGTTGAGTCCATGGAAAAAAGAGACTTTCCCTGTATCACACAAGAATCTTCCTTTACGCGAAGTGAGTGGGCAAGAGAGATTTACAAGTTGAATAGCAAGATGTCAGTTTGCATCTACGATGATACAGATTGTCAGCTGCTTTGAGTAATGAGTCCTGAAAGTGAACGAATATTATTATCTGACGAAAGTAAATTTGCATTAGGAGCTGCAATATAGCTTTAACAAGTCTGCCCTTAGCTTTAACTCGGCTTCTACCGAGATGAGAGCCAGATCAAATATCTCAATATTGCATTGTAGCTGGCAGTGTGCACACAAAACAAATAGTTTACAAGCAATAATCCTAACTCCAAAAGGATGTGCAGCACTTATGAACGGAAGACTTCATGGAAGTCAGACAACCTCCTTGTTTCACTTTTTCCCTTCTGATCAATGTGAGTTCACCTCCAAAGTTCAGAATCTATCCTTGCAAATATAAGTAATGAAACCACAAGGTTTTAAAAATACCTTTGAAAATCTTATTAATCTGCCCAGTTTGTGGATTTAAATAATATGAAAGGGGAAAATGTAAAAGTAAATGACATCTTTTAGACATATCATAGATTCTCTGCATCAGTGTTTCAGTTTTTAAGGACAGCTCTTTGAAGCAGGATCTATCTGTCTCCCTTTATGGAAAATGTTTAGCACTGGCTGATGCTTTTAGCTGCCAAACGCATTAGATTTCTTGTTATCTTTCCAGGTTGGTAATATGCATATAAGGTGGCTTTATCAGTCCCAAGGAATACTACATTCTCTCTCTTACTCATTTTGAGTAGATTGCACCATTCTTCCTCATTAGACTGTAATTGCTCTGTAATTATTTTAACTACAGCTGGGACAATAAGTCTTGATGGAACAGTACCTTAAAAGGAGCACTGAGGATTCAAAAAATCATCCTCTCACTTGATTTTTATTACTTCTCACCTCCTCCTGCTGTATCACAAAAGGTCACAATAGCAAAAAGGAAAAGGAAAGATTAAATAATCTCATTCAAAATGATCACCTAGATACCCCTCTAGCAATGTATCCTCTCCAGAAGAGCTACATTTGCTGGATACATTGAAGGGAAGAGGGGAAGTAGGTTATGTGCTTGCATATGCACCCATGGGCATCTCACTTGCTAAAGCATCTATCCAAGGACTAAGAATAGAAAATAGGGGGAAAAATAATATTACAAGGTCTTCATAAGGTCAGTTTCAATTTTCTCTGCTAGTATTTTCTGCTTTCTTCTGTAAGCATTTGCCAGAGTTTCCAACTGCATCTCAAGTTCAGTTTGTTAGAAGGGAAAATTCCTCTTTTAGCCTTACTTCTTTTTACACACAAGGTGTACAGTGTTTCAGGATATGTCCCAGAGAGGCCCAGTAACATTTCACAATATCTTTTCACTCAGGAAGAAAAAGGTTTCTTTCTAGGACCTAGTTCAAAAACCCTGTCTACTGGGTCAGTTTTCTGAGAACAAGTTACCTGTAGCCATCCATTTTGCAAAAAACATATTTCTGCAGAGAAATCTGCCAAATAAAATCTTCAAGAAATTTTTAGAAATATTCACAATTTTAAAAAATCAAGTAAATATACATTACTACAGCCATTTTGGAAGGTTCAGTTCTACATGTCTTCAAAGGGAAATTGTAGATTATTTTAATTTTTCCGAATTTATGCTAACTAATCTAGTACTTTTTTCACTTTGTCATTCATTCTTTTTTCTTGCCTGTTGTATTCAATTCTGTCTGCTCTTCCAGCTTGCATATATGTTTGTGAAAAAAGTCGTATTGAAAAAAACCCAGTTAGAAATGAGCAATGTTTCTTCCAAAGTCTGCAAACTGAAATTAAACAAAAATTACTATCTATTCCTTTGTGTCAGCTGTTTCCACATTTGAGTAAAAATCTAGGAATTTCTTATCATTTTTTTCTTTTATCTATTTTATTATCACATTTCAGCTTCTCTTAGAGAACTGGCTGTGTTGGTTTGGCATGGCAAGGCCTTGGTAGCAGGAGTGGCTTCTGTGAGAAGCTGCTGGAAGCCCCAAGACAGGCCTGTGGCTAGTCAAGAACAAGATCCTATCATTAAATATGCTAATATATTGAAAAAGGGGGAAAAAGTTGCTGTGTAACAGCAATTGCTGTCAGAGAAGAGAGGAGTGAGAACACTTGAGAGGAACAGCCCACAGACACCAAGGCTGGTGAAAAGGAGCAGCAGGACGTGCTCCAGGCTCTGGAGCAGGGATTCCCCTGCAGGCCCTGTGCAGACCATGAGTCAGGATGTGACCCTGCAGCCCGTGGGGGACCAGTGGGGACTCTCACACTGGAGCAGGTGGATGCCTGAAAGAGGCCGTGACCCCGTGGGAAGACCACACTGGAGCAGGCTTCTGACAGGCCCTGTGGCCACATGGAGAGGAGAACCCACGCTGGAGCGCATTTGCTCGTAGAACTTGTGACTCCACAAGGAACCCCCACTTGTACAGTCTGTTCCTGAAGGACTGCACCATGGGAGGAACCCATACTGGAGTAGTTCCTGAAGAACTGCAGCTTATGGGAAGGACTCGCATTGGAGCAGTTTGGGAAGGACTATGGTGGGAGGGACCCTATACCGGAGTGGGGAAAGAGTGAAATGGGTCCTTCCACTGAGAGGATAGGAGCATCAGAAACAACATACAATGAACACAGCCTCCAATCCCTGTCCCTCTGTGCCATTGAGGGGGTTGAGAGGGTGTAGAGACAATCAGGAATAAAGTTGAGCCCAGGAAGGGAGGGGTTGGGGGGATGCTGGTTTTTCAGATTTGGTTTTGTTTCTCATTGTCCTACTCTGATTTGATTGAGAAAAAATTAAACTAATTTCCTCTAGCCTGAGTCTGTTGTGCCCCTAACAGTCACTGGTGAGTGATCTCTCCCTGTCCTTATCCCAACCCACAAGCCTTTTGTTTATTTTATCTCCACTGTTGGGCCGAGAAGGGCAGTGATAGGGCAACTTTGGCAGGCATTGGTGTCCAGTTAGGGTCAACTCACCACACTAGCCTTACATACACTGGGGCCAGACACTCATAAATTTTTAACTGTATATGGCAGCTAACAGAAACTCATATTTGTGCTCCTTTATTATTTATATATATATATATATAAATATATATATTATATTATGCAAAGTAATAATTTGCATTCGTCTTACATGTATTTTATTTTCTCATAACAAGCACAAACAAGCCCTATCATGGTGTGTCCTGTCTTCACTTTTACCCACCTGTGATGTTTTAAAATTCCATTTGTGCAGAATAATTGTCTTATGGGGGCCCTAATTTCTCCCCTTTTATTTCCACCTCATTTATTAAATGCAGTACAATACTTGTGCTTGAACTGGATTCCTAATTTAATGAGTCTTCTTTAAAATACTTTCATATCAGGAACACATATTTGTACAAAGTTATCAGGTAACCTTGCAATATGAATCTCTTAGTAGCAGATTTCTTGTAAGTGATTTGCTTTGGAAAGTAGTGCGTTTACAATATATTATTTAATTACTTGAGTAAATATTTCATTTATGACTAATTTCAGGCACCACATTAATTTTTGGCATAACTCTGCAGGTATCAGTAATGGATTGGCCTAGAGAGCTTGTAATAATCCGATTCAGCTTTACTTCCTTAGTAAAATGGAAGATGATATTCAGAAAGCTGTGGTAAAATGAGCTTAAAGGTGATAATGCAATTGCAATTACTTCTGACATCTTCTGTGCTGCTATAATGAAAAGGACAACTGCGCAAGAGTAATGGGTATCAGTGGAAAAGGTCTTTCTAATTGCTGTTCCTTTGTTGTGATGAAGATATGCCTTTAAAGAGCTACTGACCTGAGCCTGCTGTGGAATTCCATCTGCTAATTCATCAGGTCTTCTGCCTTAGAAAACAATTATGATACTCACCAGCTCTCTGCTTACACTGCTGTAGTGGGTTTGCATAGCAAGGTTTGGGTAGTGGGGTAGACTATAGGAGTTACAGCTTCTTTTAGAAGCTGTTAGAAGCTTCTCCTGTGAGTAAAGTAGCCAGTGCCAGATGGCTCCAAGGCATGGAGTATGACTGAGCCCATCAGTGACAATGGAATCGCCACTGGGATAATGCATTATGGAAGAGGGGAAAAAAACTCCAGCAACTTCATCCAGAAGAAGAATGAGAGAAAGTGTGAGAGGAACAGCTGTGTAAACACCAAGGTCAGTGAAGGAGGAGGGGGAGGAGGTGTCCCAGGCACTGGAGCAGAGATCCCTCTGCAGCCTGTGGTGCAGACCACAGTGAGGCAGCTGTGCCCCTGCAGCCCATGGAGGACCATGGTGGAGCAGAGATCCACGTGCAGCCCAGGGAGGTCTCCCATGCTGGAGCAAGTAGATGCCTGAAGTAGGCTGTGAGCCTGTGGGAAGCCCACACTGGAGCAGGCTCCTGGCAGGACCACTGGTCCCATGGAGAGTGGAGTCCACACAGGAGCAGGTTTTCTGGCAGGATTTGTGATCCTGCAGGGGAGCCACACTGAAACATTCTGCTCCTGAAGGACTGCAGCCCATGGAACAGACCCATGCTCAAGCATTTCATAAAGAACTATGGCCCATGGAAGGACACACTTTGAAGAAGTTCTTGGAAGACTGCGTCCTGGTGGAGGGACCCTATACAGGAGCAGGAGAAGAGTGTGAAGAGTCCTCTTTTCTTTTCCAATAACCTTAGGGACTGCTAATTTTACCAGTAATAAATATTCATGTCTTTAAAATAAATAAATTCCCTTAATTAATTCCACAATTCAGTTTCTTCTTTTCTCCAAACGATTCTTATTTGTATGTGATGTGTAGTCAGTGCATGCTCACCTGTCTATATCATGTTAAGTTTCATGTAGGATATGTCTTTCCTGTTGATCCAAAAGATGGTTTCAGATTTTCCTTTTTTACTGCATTATAATAGAAATGCCCAGTTTTCACCGGCTCTTGGAATTCTCAAATTAAGAGTACACAGAGCCCCAGAAGCTGTCCTTAACTTACCCACACACCTCACTGAAAAGGAGATGAGGAAACTGCTAAACCATTGTGCACTCAAAAGAGAGCAAATTTGAAAATGTTTTGACAAAGTGGTACACTTAGCACAAGGGAACTCACAATGGAAGAACGACAATTTTGATGAGCATGTGTGTGGCCTAGATGTCATGTGTGCCTAGTGCTTGTATCAAGTTCTGGGGAAGAGAAGCCAATCAGTAACTGTGCCGTAGTAGAGACAGACTTCGTGAAGAACTCTTTGTAATGTGGTAAGAAACATGCCTCAAAACAACCTGCAAAGCTTGAGCCAATAGTATGCAAAAATATTTTCTTGCTTGCTTCCACGCGTGGTTTTCTTGAAGTTGCTGCAAAATGTGCAGTCTGAGAAGCCAGCGGTGAGATCCTCTTGTGAACCATCTCTAGGCCAGGCGCCGGATGCAAACCAGCAAGATATGGCCACAGCTGGCACAAAAGCTCTTTGTGTTGAGTGTGCTACATTGCAATCAGTGAGCGAATGTGTAGTGTTGCCCTTACAATAAGAATGGCAATGATAAAATCTTTTCTTTTTCTGTATGTGCCAGGTGTCACAGGGAATTCTTATGGACTGATAAATGTTCTTCCCATAATGGAGGTGCTGCCAGCTGGGAAAATAAGTATCCATAAGAGCCTTCTTAAATGGGTTGTTGAAGATTTGCAAGTAACATACATAGCAGTCTTTGTCAGTGTCAGTTATTAGGGAGGAGTTTTTATGTGTGCCAAGAAAATGGATAGAAAGATATGGATAATTAAAAGCAAGAGTTTACTACTGATTCTCGCCTTGTGAGTATTAGGGAAAGAGAAAAGGTTGCCCATTACTTGCAGTTATCACTAGAGAGTGATAAGCCCTTTTAAGTGTATAAGATTATGTCTCACAGATAGAATGTGGTCTATAAACACTGGACATGAAGAGGCTTAGTGTAGTCCTTTATCCAAAGCCAATTAAAGTCAGTGTGGAGCTCTAGGAAAATCAAGGTGCTGAATCTTGCTTACTGTTTGTGACTGAAATGCAGCTCTAGTGTGACTGAATTATTCCTACCTTTTCTCTTTGTGACGAAGTACTGGTAAGTTCTTAGAGCATTAATGAACTAATTCACTTTCCAATTATTCAGTCCTCTAGAGCCAACACAGGACTTGAGCATTTACACCCAATTACCTTGCATTAAATTTGGAGGAAAAAATGGCTGTATTAACCAAACTGGTTGATGTTTTTTTCAGGCTAAGAAACAGCTTTATTTCCATATATCTAAGTTTTAACTTTGCTAAAACTCTTGATTTAAAAAAAAAATTAAATCGTATTCACAAAAGATGAATAAAAAAGCCACTGTGTCCTCCCAGAGCTGCATTACAGATTGCTGTGAAATTCCTACTTGAGAGAAAACCCCTGGCTTTGTAGAGTAAAGAAACAGACTGGTTTGTGCTGACGAAATTCCTCCAGGATTCTGAAGGGCACCACCTCATTTTTTTGCATGTATATTATATCCTCCTACTGATTCCATTAGTGATTCATGAAAATTATACCTATTAAACACAAAAATATTCATGGATCTGATTGCTAACATGAATATATTGGTTACAAAGACACTAAGATACCAACTATAAATTGAATGAGACTTTATTTTGTGAAGTTAAAACATGATAATAGGAGGGTATTTTCTTTAGATTTTTGAATCCCTGAAAAATAAAATTATTTCCTTTATAAAATAGAACATATTGATTTAATGTGTTTTGTTGTGATAGAAAGTGATAGAGAAGCAGATTTCCTAGCTAGGAAAAACAGCACAGATCTGTGGAATGCAGTTGGTTTCCATCTTTCCAGCTTATGTGGAAACCAATTGCATTCCACAGATCTGTGCTGTTTTTCCTTTGTGTCCATAGTATATGCAGATATTTGCAGCCTGGCATCTGCAGTCTGGGCTCTGAACACAATACCAGCAACATCTCTTACTTTCAGAGTGAACAAAGGGCATGTAAGGGTGTGAAATAAGGGATGGGAAGAAAGCATTGAAGTATAAATACAGTAAGCTCTTGTCAGACCTAGTTAAAACTGATAGAAGGTCAGTGAGATTATAACAGACAGTCTGAGTAAACAGCATTGTGCTTTTAATCTGCTGAGAGACATCTCTGTAGTAGGACCTTTGAAGATACCTCCTTATCCCATCTTCTGGGAAGATTTTCTGTTTCAGTTTGATAGTCTTGTCTTGACTCTGTATGTTGATGCTATCAGGGCTAGCAAGGTGACCTTGGCTTCCAGATTGACGTTTGGGATTTCAAACATTGCAGCAAAGCACATGCTTCATTTTTCATTTTGGGGGGCTAAGTCCATTGCAGAGATTCACAGAGAAATGCATCCTCATAGTGTCTCAGTTATCTTCTAGGTAATTACAGCTCCATGATCTCTAATCTGAAGATGACGTGGGAAAAATTGTGCTAGTACAAGATATTGGTCTTGTGGCCACATAAAATAAAACTAAAAATATTTAACCAAATTGAAAATGAAGAATTTTGCACACCTCAAGACAGGCGTTCAGAGAACTATTACACAGATTAGAGCCTCAGGTTGATAAACTAGGTGTTCCTTTATTTTATATATATATA
>WBMZ01001512.1:89424-159269 GCA_013400975.1 Atrichornis clamosus
ATATATATATATATGTATATAAATAAAGGAGATAGATATATATCTAAAAAACCACTTTCTCTGAACTGATTTCTATTATTTTTGGCATGCAAAACTAAATAAACTGAAGTCTTGAAAGTGACAGAGAAACAGGTTTTATTAAAAGGCATGCTACTAAAGCTAAGCCCATCATATGTGACAGCCACAGTGATACTGGATGCTGGGATGCTAGCTCACCTTGTTCATATGTCCTTACACATGCCTGCGGTTGTTCAGTTCTGCTGACCTTGCTTATAAGAAACTGCTGCCTGAGCTGCAGATTTTCTGGCAGTACATTTTGAGAAGAAGCATTTAGCTAATGATACCAAATCATTAACTGCAATCAAAAGTATAATCAGTTTTCTGAACTAAGCATAATATTCTTACTGAAAGGGCTCTCTCAAGGAAGTAGGTGCCTAGAGTGAAGTTCTGCATGTTTGCACCACTGCTGTCAATGGGAATAGGCAGATGTAGATTTTTCATATCTTTACCACTCTTACTAGCAGGACATTGGATTCACCCATGACATCAGATAGCTAGAAGTGACTTTTGGTGCCTAAATTGGAATAATTTTGTTATTATTTTGGTTTAATGTTTTTACTCAGCAGAAGCAGTGTGACATTGTAGCAGAACAATTTTCTAGAACTTCCTCACCTTTGAAGTTACCTACAGGAAAACAGTTTATGGGGCTTTTTTGTTTGTTTTCTTTTTTGGCCGATTTATTTCATGTCAGAGGCTGGTGTTTACCATCAGGCATAGGTTATTTCATTCTGAAGAGACCAGAGGTTTGAGATAGAATGTGCTCATGTATCACATGTAGAAATACTGTGACTTCTCACTGGAGAAATCACTGAGATGCACACAGCAAAGTATTTTACATAGGAAGGAAGTGAATGTACACTAGTACTTTTGCAGCAACGTCTTCTACATTAACTATACATTTAAATTTCATCTTGAAAATATTGCTGAGCTGTACCCTTTGACCTGGCTTCAATAAAATCCAAATCTTTAAATGCAATTCTATAAACTTTCTAGCTTGCTGTTCTTTTCTAATTATTATCTAGATAAAATATTTAAAATTTTGTGAGTTCTTTTCCTCATGCACATGGATTTTTTTTCACATCCTTTTTTCTCTGTCCATCCTTTTTATTAACCTCCTGTTCCTTGTGGTCAGATTGCTGCTACTTCAGCCCCATTTTAAAATCTATTGCTCGACACTGCTTGCAGAAAGTCCAGGGGAATTTTGTGATTAAAGCCCATGAAAATGTACTAATGAATTAATTTCTCTGTTTATGCATTTAATTTGCATTCAGACTCCTTATTGTGTGAGATACATATGTTCAAGCAATCCAACTTCCCATGCGTTTGCTTCTCAGAAGTAACTGCCGTGACACACTTGTTAGCACTGAAGAGAATGACACTGTCTTTCTGTCTTATAGACCAATGCTTTATCTTCTGTCCTTTCATCCCAAAGATACTTGCTTATCAACAGAAGCAGGCTTCTTGGTGCGACTCTGAGGCTACCAAGTTCATGGTTCCTAGCAAAGACATAGTAGGAACTGAGTCCTGTGCATAGTTGCAGTGGCTTTAATAGAAAGTTAATGATGATAACATATTGTACATGGCTGACTCTGGTCCCTGAAGCTGATAAAGCCCATTGCATGGGCTTGTTTCTGTTATTCTGAAGCCAACATGGAAAGAAACAAGGCAAAATATTTTCAATCTAAACAAAAAATATATATTGTATTCATCATTTTTCCTATAAGAATGCTTCTAAGTGCAGCACAGCTTTCACCTCCTCGCAGGATCAAAGGTGCAAAGATAAGAAACATCAGAGTACATCTGGTTTGTGTTAACAAAAACGGTCTCATAGCACTGCATGCTGCAAAAGCAAGAGCAACACTAGCTTTGGTGGAACTAAATAACAGCCTCAGGAAAACTTCAGAAATAATCTTATTGTCCTTCTCTGCTCTGCGCTGGAGTGGCCTCAGCTCGAGTGCTGGGGGCAGTTTTGGGTGCCACAATATAAGAAATACACTAAGCTCTTAGAGAGCATCCAAAGGAGGGCAATGAAGATGGTGAAAGGCCTTGAGGTGAAGCCGTGTGAGGAGTGGCTGAGGTCACTTGGTCTGTTCAGCCTGGAGAAGAGGAGACTGAGGGGAGACCTCACTGCAGTTACAACTTCCTCGTGAGGGGAAGAGGAGGGGCAGGCACTGATCTCTTCTCTGTGGTGACCAGTGACAGGAGCTGAAGGAACAGCCTGAAGCTGTGTCAGGGTAGATTTAGGTTGGATATTAGAAAATGTTTGTTCCTCCAGAGGGTGGTTGGGCCCTGGAACAGGCTCCCCAGGAAAGTGGTCACAGCACCAGCCTGACAGAGTTCAAGAAGCATTTGAACAATACTCTCAGGCACATGGTGTGATTCTTGGGGATGTCCTGTGCAGGACTAGGAGTTGGACTCAATGAACCATGTGGGTTCCTTCCAACTCAAGACATTCTGTGATTCTGTGATTTAGGTTCTGTTTTGCAAGTGGCAACACTTGCTTTTCATTATACTAATACCAAAGAAATTGCTGTTTAAGTACAGGAAGTGGAAGATTTCTTGGAAATTAAAGTATTTAAGGATAGGAAAGGGATCTTTCTTTCCACATTCCTTCATTAGCCAGTAGCTATGACTTCTCACACAGAGCTCAGCTATGGGGAAGTTTGCTACTGAGTGTCCTCCTTGTGGTACACTCCCTGTGAAGTCAGACACTCTGTCCCTAACTCTTGGCTGGCTGCAGCAGCTCTGGTCTGACCCCACCACCTGAGGGAGGGGCAGAGCCAGGACCCCAGTACCAATCAGGGAGGAGACGCTGGGTGTAGCTGGTCAGCACAGGGCGACATGGCACCACCTGCATAAGGGCGATTGCTGACAGCAGTGCAGAGGGCACTACACACACACAGAGGACCATGGTACCAGGTGCATGGTACAACATGCTGAGGAGAGAGAAAAAAAGTAATTTTTAAGTGAGTTACATGTTTGTGAAGAGGCCGCAGTTAACACTCGACTGAGAGCTAAAAGGCTGTCAGCAGTTCATGCTTTATGGCAAGAGGCTGTGAGTTCCCAAAGGGCTTACAGATCAATTACACAAATGAGGACAGTGGTGAGAGGAAGGCACTGTTGAAGAACTGAGAGTGACATGAGACCAGGAACTGAGAATGATTCTAACCTGAGTTGAGCATCACTGACAGAGGCCAGGTATGTGCCTGTATTTCCTGAATCCCAGTCTGAGCCTTAAAACTTTTGTGCACATTCCAGTGGCCTTGCTTTGAGACACCACCTCTTTTCTCCTATTTGAGTTACAGATTTTGCCAAAAACAATCTGCTGTTAAAGATATTTTTCTTTCTTTTCTTGTTTAATTTCACTAATGTGGTATGTCCTACTTTATTAATGGATTATTATTAAGCTATATAGAACAGCAATAGCTTGTCCAACAGAGTAATAAAGTGTTGAACTTGGAAAAATGCATTATCTTTCAGACCTTGCCTTCTCTTCTGATCTTTCTGTATTTTAGAACAGGTATCCTTTTCCCTCTAGCTTTCTTTTTCTCCCAGCTCCTCTATTTTTTGATCATAGCCTGTCCTGCTTTACTATGTTTTTCCTTCCATTTTATTCCCCCCTCCATCTCTTCCCTTTGCTATTTTGTTCTCCTGTTGCATCCTGTTGCTTCTTATTATATAGCTTCATTCTTGCAGAAGTATTGCCTCCTGCAGACGCTGGCCTGCCCTTCCCTATATCTTGGTCTCTTCCCACAGAGATGGTCCAGTAAAGACCCTAGAAATCTGACTGATCTTTGAAACACAGCATCACTGAGAAGTTGTCAATCATGTCTTACTGTGGCTGCCTGGAACAGCAAAACAAAAGGAAGGAAAGGGAAGAGTGAAAAAAAAAAGGGCTTCTGAGCCCGATGTTTGTAAAGCAATTTCTCTGCGTCAAGGCTAACAGTTTTCTTTGCTATGTTAAAGTTGAGTCTCAGATTCTTATTGTGTTGATCTCAGGCTACATGCTACACTGGTAACATGTGAGGTCTTTTGCTAACTCTTGTGCTCATCTGTCTGCTGAGATTTCACCTATTCTTTATTAGTTTATATTATTCTTATTAAGCATTCTGACCTGAACTTGCATTTGATAGCTTTGCAGTTAAAATATTCTTCCTAAAGGTCCAGGATTAGCAATGCATGAATGTCAGCAATGAACCAAGAGGACAGCTTTGGCCAATGGTAGGGCAGGCTGCACCAGCTTGTTTGCTTGTACCACATTGTATTAAGTGTTTTAGACAAAGGAGTGTTGTGGCAGAGTGCTGTGTTGTATAGATATCCCTCAGAAGCAGAACAATCCAACTGGCCTTGGCTCTAAATTGATCACCATCAAACTAAGCAGGTAATGGTTTAAACCTTTCATATATTATAGTGATTTCTTAAATATTTCAGTATTCCTGTTTTACCTAAGAACCGTATGTTGCGTAAAGTCAGTATTGAAAAGCTGATATCATTCATTAAGCAGTTATCTCCATTGCTTTTCACTCTTGTACATGCATTAAAGAAGGCCAAGGGGGCAACCAACAGTAGTAAGTGAAAATCTAGTGTGTTTTTTTGCTTTTAAAGCCATGGCATTAAGCTGTACTGCCTTAGAGATTTAAAGGGCTCTAATGTTTTAGAAGGAGTCAGTCATTGAATCTTGTAAAATTCACACTGAATTTCTTCAGAATTTCCACATCTAACTGGGTGTGAAAAAAATTTGCTAGTGAAAATGGGGAGGTTTTTCTAGCGCATGAAGTGCAGTATAAAAGTAAGAATCATAAGTGGTGAGGAAAAATGAACGACGAAGTGCAATCTGTGAATAAAATATTTGGTTTTGTGAAACTCTAATTTGTAAAAAACAAGTTCAAAAGAGTTATCTGCTACTTCATAAAATTGGAAACACTACATTCAAAAAGAAAACATCTATTTTTTTGCTTCAGTACCAGACAAAGCATGGAATCATAGAATAATTAATGTTAGAAGTGTAACATTGGGTAAGCACTGTTCCCAGTAATGTTAATAATAAGCATCTTATTCATTTGAATGTGAAAAGAAGCTCTTTAAAAGTAGCATGCTGCAATCTCTTACTGCTGCTTGCAGGGTCCCTAAATCCACATCTGATATACTGCAAAAACTTTCCCTTCCCAGAAATTAGTTTTTAAATCAAATCATATGCTTCCAAATAACAGAATGGAAAAAATGGAGTAGCAAAAAAAAAAAGGTCCCTTAATATATTTGTCCTAGTCAGTACTAAAAGAACAGCATCTGTGCTTATTTCAATAAATTCTGCATTATTCAGTTTGATGCACCCAATGAGATGGACACCACAGAAAACTTCCTGGCTTTTGATTTTAGAACTCTGTGGTCTCAGAAAGCTTCCAGTCTCGAAACATATTTGTCAAGGACATACCTGGTTTATTTAATGAACAGGAAACAGTGTGGTTGACTAGTAGTGACCTTGCCTGCAAGTATTGCATCCCTGAAAGCCTGCAAGGTGAAGTAATGGACAGTACGATGAAGTGATGCACAGCTGGGCAGATGATACTGCGAAGAACAGTTGCCTGGTTTGGAAGTGCGGTATTTTCTTCGGACAGGTTTATGGAGTGTGTTTGTATGTTCCAGCAGGACTTGGAGGTGTTGCTGCTGCCACAGGTTAGCAGGGACACCTAGTGGCTTCGGTAAATGGAACTGGGATTGTTTCTCCCTCTTGCTGATAAACTCAGGGATTTTTGGAATAAGCTCTCAGTGTCTCCCTGCTTCAGCATTATGTCTCAAAGCATTTTGCAACACAGCTCTTCTCTGTACTTTTTTCTCCATTCAATGAAGCAGGGGAAAACCCCTGCATGTGTGTTTTAAGTACTGTGACAGGCTTTCAGGAGAAGAAAGTGCTTATTGCCTGACTACTAGAGTCAGGGTTTTCAGAACAAAGCAGGAGGTCACTTAAAATCACAACTTCCACATATCAACTTCATTATTTTATTACCATTAAAGCAGGGAAGTGCTTTTCATGACTGTGGTTTTTTTTAAAGTGAAGCATTTTAAATGTAATGCAAATAGAGGTTTTCTTTTGTCATATAGGTATTATGCATTACCTTATTTTTATTTCTTCTGAGACTAAATAAATCCCACTAAAGCAATAATTCTTATGAAATGGAGACACTTAAATGACACTTGAGGAATCTGTACATGTAAGATGCTTTTCCTATAAAGCCACCGGTCAACTTCTCTGTGAAATTTAAACCAGTACACACTGAGCGTACAAGGTCACCTTGTACTGCAGCAGATAAAAGCAGCCACATCACGTTAGGCAGGATCTATGTAGCCCAATATTATGTCTCATTTATTGGTGGCAGTAACATCAGAAGTGTACCTATGATTAATGTGAGTGAGCTGGAGTTTGCCAGGGTCCTGCACAGCTCCTGAAGAAACCAGGAAAAATCTAAAAGAATCCAAAGGTTGGACTAGTTCACCAATAACAAAACACGGCTCTCTGTGTTGAGCTGCTGCTCTGCACTGGAGCTGCATCCTGCCCTAATCACCTTCACAGACACCAGCCGCCACTGCAATGCTCTGTGCAAAGCAGCACAGAGCAGCGTGTTACGTGGCCAGTTTGGCAAAGATTCCTCAAGAGTTGCCGAGAGAGCATCAAGATAGTAAAGTAAAAACAGAATAGGTAGCCCAGACCTGGTGGTGAAGAGCTTAGGATCCAGTTCCAGGGAACTTGGTCCCTTCAGTCAAGAGCTTTAAAGTGAATGGCTTTGCATAGTAAAGAAAAACACAAGTCCTAGGCTTTTAAATCAAAAAGGAGAAACAGGTGCTGATCCCATACAGCTGGGACAGTACTTTGTTAAGGCCTATTGAGATCCTATGTAGATGAATTTCAAACAATCTTTCTCAGCATGTACTAAAAAACAGTGTTTTAGGGATTTGCTGTAATTTAGGAATTTGTTCAGTAATGATACAGAGTCACAAAAAAGTTACTAGAGGAGTTTGAGGCCATCCCTTTCCCTCACAAAGAACTTCTATTGAAATAGAAATAGTCTACATAAAATATCCTCCCCTAATTTTATTGTTTATAAATACTAGATATGATGTAGTCCATAGCTGATAGCAAGCCTTGTTACAAAATCCTTTTCCAGAGAGGACAATGAACTAGTAAGTGGTATTTTCCTTCTCTGGCTTCATCAGATGACATAACCCAGACCCTCTGAATTATCTTCTTTCAGCATGTGCATATTAATGTTAGATTGAATAAATTATAATCATCCCCTACTTTCAAACAGCTGAGACTGAACAGACATGTCTTTGACAGGTTTCAAGATCATTAACTTTTGCTGATCCTCCTAAGTCCATGATTTCCCTTTACAGTATTTCAATATCGTGGTATCTTTTTATATATCTTTGTAAAGGTCTGTCTGTTCCATGTAAGGCAGAGAGGCTTTTCTCCCAGTTTTAATCTAAAATTTCCACGTCCCTTGAATATTTGTGATTGATATTAATGATCACAGAATCATTAAGGTTGGAAAAGACTTCCAAGATCATTGAGTCCAATCTTTGACCAAACAACACCAAACCAACTAAACCATGTCACTAAGTGCCAGTCCCAGTTATTTCTTGAACACTCCCAAGGATGGTGGCTCCACCACTTACTGGAGTAGTCTATTCCTATGCTTAACCATCCTTTCAGTGAAAAAATTCCTCCTGATGCCCATCCTGAAGACATTTGCTCTTGTTTTGTTGCTAGTTGCCAGGGAAGAGAGCCTTACCCTACCTCCTACACCCTCTTTTCCAGCTGTTGTAGAGAGCAATGAGGTCACCCCTAAGCTTCCTTTTCGCCAGGCTGAACACCCCCAGTTCCCTCAGCAGCTCCTCATAGGAGTTACCCTCTGGGACCTTCACCAGCTCCTTTTCCCTTTTCTGGACACATTCCAGCACCTCAATGTCTTTCTTGTCATGAGACGTCCAGACCTGGACACTTGAGCTGTGGCCTTCCCAGTGCTGATTATGGGGGAACAATCACTGCCCTGGTCCTGCTGGCCCCACTACTGCTGGTACAGGCCAGGATGCCATTGGCCTTCTTGGCCACCTGGACACACACTGGCTCACATTTAGTCATCTGTCAACCAGCACCCCCAGGTCCTTTTCTGCTGGGCAGCTTTCCAGGCACTCTTCCCCCAGCCTGTAGCACTGCTTGGGGCTGTTGTGACTCAAGTGCAGGACCCAGCAATTGGTCTTGTTAGACCTCATCCAGTTGTCCTTGGCCCATCAATCCAGCCTGTCCAGATCCCTCTGCCGGTCCTTCCTGCCCTCCAGCAGATCAACACTCCTACAAAACTTAGTGTCATTGAGCTTTGTACTCTTAAACCTGTCTTTGCTTCCTTTCATGGTTATATTGTCAAACCAGTTTTACTGTGTATAGGATGATGATGGGCTCCACATATCACCAGTTAACCAATGATCAGACTTTAGGAAGAACTGCTTCAAAGTGCTAGTATTGTAGAATTGTGCAAAGACACTACACAGTCTCCTGAATTATGGCTCTTTGTTCCTTATCTCTCCCACAAGGTGCTCTGAAAGGAGGCCTGTGAGAAAATATTTGGGAAACATATTGTTGAACGTTCTCTATTCTTGTCCTCTGCTTTGCCTGCATCCAGAACCATTTTAAAGCTCTGCATTTTTTTCAAGTTGCAATGAATAAGTTTCATTCATTACATATTCTGTTAGCATCACTTTGCTTCTATATTAATTTTTATTTTAAATATGAAAAAGGTTCCATGTGCTACTGCATGACTACTATATAGTAATACATAGTTTTTAAAATTATGGATACTTGTGTCTGAATATTACTATAGGGATTTTTATATTTATTACGAAAATAAAAAGTTTTAGAAAAGGAAATGTGTTCAGTTCTTGGCAGTAGTCCTAGTTCATACACAAGCAGTACTTACCTACCTTTTGCTGAAGTTGTCATTACTAATATGACTTAATTCTGGTTTTACTGCACTAAGAGTCAAATGCTGTTCTAGATATCATTGCCAAACATGAATAGCTTCTTTGCATTAGACATTATTTTCCTAGACTTGAACTAGAGAAAACAAAGCACAATAACATGGTAGTTTTGGGACTTCCTTATTCTTCTTAGTTTGAGGGACTCATTTACTTGCTTTCTTCACTCTCATTTTTTTTCCATTTGCCTTAAAACTTTCCAGTATCACCAGTGGTGTAAAGAGACTTTGAAGTCTCATGAGAACCAGGCTGAATATATGTATAGAAATACTTATTCATCAGTGTCTTGCTAAGTTAATGATAAAGATATTTCAAGCAGTATAGCAGCTGTTTTGAGAAACAGGGTCTAAATCAGAGCTGAGAATGATGTATTCAGCATTTTCTTAAATGGCACATATAATTTCATGCAGATAAAGGTATGTATTTTCAGATATTTTTTCATATAACAATTACTCAAATGTATATGAGATTTTTTTGCATTGCCTCTGGAATTTTTGGTTGGGAACAGATATTCCTGTTGGTATATTAACAGTATAATTCAAGCAGAATATGATAGAAGGAAAAGTTTATAGGCTACGTACCTATTACTCTACCAGTACCAGTATTACTCTACAGGAGAGTGGAGTGATGGAAAAGCCAAAGAAATGGAAATGTGAAGTGCTGTACTCCAATGCAATCTTAATTAAAATTGTCTCCGTTAAAATCCTTGCAATTCCAGGAACTGACTGCCATACTTCATATTGTGTAATGAACTGACTTCACACCTCATATTGTGCAAGGGTAATTTAAAATTTGAGACAAGGGAGCAAAGTTTTCACTTCCACTGGAAAAGCTATGAATCACACATAAGTACAAAAATCAGTTTAAGGTGGCAGATTGGCTTTTTGGTTCTCTGTTACTGATGACTAGTCAATTTCATTCATCATATCTCAAACTAGCAAGTGCAGTACATTCTTATATCCATCTAAAAACAGTTCCTGAATGCATGGCAAATGCTCTGACTGAACAGCCAGCTATCACCAGATGGCATGGCAGGACACTGTCTAAAAACTTTGTGAACTGACACTTCAAAGATTTGCTTTTCTGCAAAGAACATACCTAAAACTCCTCAAGTAAATTCAGACAAACACCTAATTATAATGTGCACCTTAGAAATAGATGCTGTGTTTGAACTGTATGTTGCTCATTTTTGCCCATTTCAGCTTAGGTTTGTGCACTATTGAAATTGCGACCTCAGCATTAACCCACTTACCCAGTTTTGAGACTCTATGAATTTGAAATATATATCTCACAAGAGGCTCGGGGTTTCTAGAGCAATTACGTAAACTTCAGTTACCTGTGTTACAAGTTATAAGGCTTGTTATTCAGAAAGAAAGAAATATAAACATTTCTTGTTTATATTAGTTCCAATATTTTTAATATTTAGAGGGTTTTTCTAGGAATGAAAAGGAAAAATAAAGATAACTTTTCTTTTCCAAGATATTAGGAAAGTTTCACGGCTTCTTTTGGGTCATGCTTTTGAGAGATGATAGAGGTGGGTTTTATGGGTCAGATGCTATTGTGCATGTACAACAGATGTGCCAAGGTTGCTTGGTCCTTAAATGACATCATCAGGTCTTTTTACAGTGTTGTAAGTGCTAGAAGTCACTCAGTCAGATAGAGTGTGAGCATGCCTGAAATGTCACAGAAAACAACTTTGCTGTCTAGGTTTGTTTTGTCAGGTGGTATTGTGATTTATTTCCATAACTAAATTAAACATTTGCACTGCTAAAAAAGTCAATAGCACAGGGAGAGTTGTTAAAAGTGAGGAAGAGCTCTTGCTTGAAATGATGACTCAGTAAAGCAGACAGATTTTGGAAAGTTACTCCATACAGTAGAAGTTCTCAACCAGAAGGTCCTCCCACCAGCCCTGCCAGATTGTGTGAAGGGATGCAGAGGACATGCTTGCTATCCAGGCATTGGGAAGTGGATCAGAGACTGATACGCTTAATCTACTCTGCATCCACCCCCCCTCCATGCTTTTTTAAGGATGCACAGCCATTCCAAATCACAGCCATTAGCCAAATTGCTGTTTGGAACCGTTTAGAAGGATTTCTGGTCTGCATTCAGAATGCCATTCGTCTCTCCTCTGTGCCTTTTTTCCCTTCATCCTACCCCATGTGAAGTCAGTGATTCATTCTCTTTTGTTTTCTCCATATGGCAGAATGTATTAGAAAAGAAGGATAAATGCTCAACCAGAACATACTCTTTCAGTCCCAGAGGAGGCAGAGGGAAACAAACAGCATTTGCTCCTTATTTTATTTGCTTTATATTTGTGAATAAGTTGGAAGGTTTGGGCTGTTTCTTTTCCCTTCCAGTGACAACTTCTGGTCACAGAGTCCTGACGGTACCCTTGTTCGTGTGCAGATAGCAGCACTCTTTCCAACTACCTAACTCCAAGCTGTACTCTCTAAACATCTGCCTGATGCTAATTTCTTCTAATAAATTCTTGTTCATAAGATTTTTACAGCCAACGGTTACACATCAGTATTTGGATAAATGACCATGCAGAAAATAAGATGAATTAGCTAGACTGAATATTTCTTAAAGGAAAACATATCGATGTGTGTCAATCAGTTCAAGCAAAGTTAGATGCAGCATTGTTATAAAAGAAAGAACCACTTTTTTGTTGACAGTGAATATATACCAATCAACAGCAATAATGAAAATTTACCAGCATAATTTCCATTCACTAAAACAGCAAGGCAGATATTGATCAACTGTCTTAATTGACTCAGGCATTAAGTTTCCTGATTGTGGACAAAACTGGCAGCCAAGTGATGCTTGTTTAAAATGTGTATATGCTAAAAAGAAAATGGATATCCTGGTATGGAAGAACCAATTATGTTCACAGCTTTTAGATAGATAAAAAGCCTTTGCTTCATTAATGATAAGTTTTAATCCACAAGAATTTGAGTCAAAACTTCACAGAAGAAACAACTGTCACCAGTACTCATTTTCACATGCTGCTCTCATGGTTGCATCTCAGATGTCTTGGTATTCATCTAAAAATTCTCATTTCAGTAAGGATTAAATTGACCTTCCCATTCTGGCTGATTTTGGATAGCATATCTTTGAAAAAAAAAAAGAGTCCCAGAATCCTGTAGGTTTCATAAGTTTATGTTGCATTTCAGAGGTGATGAATAGTGAGAATCTACACATAGTCTGTTGCAAAAGCTCAGCTGTCAAGATTTTACCTTTTCAGCGACAAAACTGAACTTAAATTGATAATGCACCTATATGTGTAGACTCTTTGATGTCTTTGTTGCATTTGGGTGGAAGATTGGACTTCAAAGTCACTTAACATGATGGTTTCTAATTGTACAAATTTAATCTGCCTTTCCTTAAATATAAATTGAAACAGTGTTTAACAAATAGGTTATTTTAATTTCCAAATTATTGGTGAATTGCTTAAAATTTATAAATATATATGCACTAAAGTAATCCATATGAAAATAGGTCAGCTTCCTTCCAAATGACTCTGTGATTCTGTGAAAATCTGTTCCCGCAGTAGTAGCCAAGAACACTTTTTCCTTAAATATAGGGATAAAATATATTTGTTAATGAAATAAATTGGAGCTTTAGTTCTGCAAATTCAAGCAACACCAACTGGTAAAGGTGTTCTGCATCATTGCTCAAAATCCCAGTTCCTGACTTTTATACAGAAGTTATTACAGAACATGGCCTAATTCAATAGAAATTGCCTAGATATTCAGAACCAAGCATGGTTGGAGCACAATAGGAAGTTACTTGCTCAGCTATGTTAGTCAAAGGCTTCATAGCTCACATATAGATTTTTTTATTATTATTATTTGTAATACTATATAGTTTGGATAGCCTGGACTTAACTTATCCTCTCCAAGTAAGAGTATTATATTTATTTTTATTTCATTTTATTTTAATTAAGCATCCCACAGAATGGCTAACTGCCTACCAATTCTTGATTTTATACAATATTTCCTTAAGTCTTTTTGGGAACACTCACTTCATGAGGACCTGCAAACAGAATGCAGAAAGAGGCACTCTGAATCACTGACTCAAAAAAATAGATATAATGCCCATTATTAGCTCTGTGTTCTTCTCTGTCAGACATTGGAAGGTAATTAAAATATGCAGCTTTCTTTACCCAAGTGATTGTTAGCTATTCCAAACACTGAAAATGAAGTTTGGGCAGAAAAGTTCTGAATCACAGCATTGAGACATAGCCTGTGTCATTCTTATCTATCTGTTTTCTACAGAAAAAGCTTTTATTTTATACGTGTACAGAGAGCACAGCAATTCTCTGCTATGTACTCTTCATCACATATACCACTACCAGTTACCAACTTGCCCCAGACTGCCACTGATAAGCAATGGCAGACATTCAGACCTCAGTAATCAGCCCCTCCCTGCAAATCTAAAATTTAGCATGAACTAATCCAAAATGTTATAAAAATATTATTGCGCTATTTCCTTTTTTTATTCCCTTTTTATCTTTTAAAACTTTTTTGGTGTGTCTTTGCTTCTGTATTTTAGAGCTCGTAGTTCCTAAACACAACATTTTGAACTTATGTGTATAAAAGTGCTTGATTTCTCTGAATGGGATCCAGAATCCTAGCTAAAAACCTAGAGGCTCAAAGTTTGTTAGAATTGACATTAGCATAGCACTAAGTGCATCTATGCACTCAGAGAAGTGCACTGTTTTTTTCTGTTCCTGACTCCCAAGTGTATGCTTTGTATGATAGGGACTGATTGAAGATGGGATGTCACAACAGTTTCTTTTTTTTTTTTTTTTCCCCTAGCACGAAGGATTATATTTAAATGACCCTATTAAAAAATAAAGATTTTCTGTGATGGAGAGAAAAATAAAAACCCCAGGCACTTCTCGGAATGTTAGAGTGACAGAAATGGAAAAAGAAACATAATCTATTGAGCAAACAGTTATACTTAACCTGACTGACTCCATGTATATGAGTCATCCTGTCACATTAAATACTTCATATGCTTTATGTATTATGTGATATTGCTGCCTTTGAGAGAACAGGAACCTGAGTGGAAGTGAAAGGGCGTTTTATTTGAACTCTATTTATATAACCAAGAAGGAAGGAAAATCCAGCATTCCAATCTGAGACACCCACTGCTGGTAATCTTAAAAAAAAGAATGTTTCTGTACCTTCTTAAACTACCTGAGGAAGTCCTGTTCAGCCTCAAGAGGCTATACCAGATGCATCAAAGCTTAGGGAAAGCCTGACAGTGAGTAAAATCTTACTATGATTTAGTATGAGTCTGATTATGCATTTTGTATACAAGTACACAGTCTCTGGCAAAATTTCTTGCTTGAGGAAATTAATTGAAGTTTGATTCACAGCATAGCTGCTTCCAGCGATACCACTGGCAAGCTGCTTTGACTTCAGCGGAACAAGCTCCTTTTTATTTTCTTACCTAGTAGAAGATTTAGCTGGAAGTGAAACTGTGAGACCCCTCAACTGTCTTCAAAAACTGCAATGTCATTTTAGGAAGTTGTGCCTGTATTCAGCAGTGGGAATGCCATCTGACAACATGACCATGCAGACTTGAGCACTACAGAAGTGGTTCCCATATCCACAACTGGCCCAGGCTTCAGCTGTCCACCTGCAAGAGGCACAGGCATCTCAAGGGTTGTGAGCACAAGCCGCAGGTTCACATTTTGCAGCACTGAAGTCACACACACCTTCATGCATTTCAACCCAAACTTCCTCACTCTGAGCTCTCTCTGAGAAAGAGGAGACACAAAAGAATGCACATGTGCACCAAGGAAGAGGGTGATTCTCGCTGTTCTGTTGAAACATCTTTTGAAACATCAGACTTTGACCAGCTCTTTAGCCAGGCACTGTTTCAAGTGAAACAAAATACTAGAGATACATCCTTACATTTTAACGTAAAATAGACATTTACTGACGTAGTCTATGAAAGCTTGATTTGACAAGCCTGGGCTCAGGCTTGTCAAATCAAGCAACCAAAGCAACCAAAGTAAAATCACGATGATATGATTAATGTTAGGTGAGATAATTAAACCTTAAGAGAAAAAAATAAAAGAGATGCATGAAATAACAGATTTGATCACAGGTGTGAATAAGAGGTGGGGGATGTTCTCTCAGCAGATCTGCTCTGTCCTCAGGCTGAATTATCCAGTTCTGCTATCATGGCATAAAGCCATAAAGCAACCAAAAAGAAGGGTCTAAGAGTGTTGAGCTGAGCTCAGACAGTTTTACATGTGAAGAAGAATATTTAGAATTTATTGTGATGATACTGAATTAGTTATCCTTTTAATATTGCCTAATAAAGTACTACGTTAATAACTGCAGCCATAGTTTGTGTTCTTTCTCTTTTGAATGAAACTGAAAATGGAGTTTTGAGTAATTGCTGTATTATTCTAGTACTCATTCAATTATGGCATGTAACTACTTATAAGAAAGCAAGACGATATGATAACCTCAGGAAAGGAGGAAAAGAGCAAATCATTTTTATTTGTACTTAGCTAACAATAGACAATATTGTGGAAACACTGAACACTTCCCAGATTTGTATCATCTGCTAGGGTGGGTTATTGATTTCCTTTAAATTTATTACTCAGTTCTGTGTATATATAATTATATGGGATAAGGAAACCAATAGTCATTGCTCTTTTCCAAAAAAACCCTAAAAATACATGAATTTTAATCTGTATGAATCTTATAGCAGCTGCTTCAGTAAAAGACAGAGGATTGGTCATTGCTGCACATTTTTTCCCTTCTTTCATTTAAGAAACTAGTGGAATGCTGAGCCACATTATTGCAATGTTTTTGATCCAGTTGATGTGGAATCAGGAAATCAAATGGAAAAGTATACAAAGCTTTGAAAAAAAATTTTTTTTGTGGAAGAAGGGGAGCTGGTTTTCTATTTTTGTCATGCACAGGAACAAGGATTATTGCTTTACCAAGGATTTCCTGGGCTGTGAATCCTATAAAAGATGTTGAATCGAAATATGGGTACCCAGGAAAAACCAAGATGTGCAGGAGGAATCAGTGCAGCCCAGTTGTTCCTTTTTGAGCATCGTTCTTCTGTATTCAGAAACACAAAAGCTGAATTGGGCTGAGATGCAACAGCAAGAAACAGACTGAGTATAGCTTGAGTGATCTTGTGTGAGGCCCTGAACAGCAATAGCAAATCATGTAACTTTAGTTTTGAGGACTCCGTTTGGCCAGTCAAAGCATTCTTCTGAGGTTCATGGCTTCTACTTACATAGTACACATGTACAGTTAGAGATCATAAATACTAATGTAGGGTATTCAAAAAAATACTGACACAAGTAACCATTCCTCAGTAGACCTATAAGAGCGAAAACTGTTGGGTTTTCAGGTTTTATTGTCTTTCTGTGTTAGTCTTCCCACTTACCAGTTCCTGAACCATGAATTGTTGCACATCTGGCAATTTCATACCATATGGAAAGTTAGCTAGTGTTAATTCCAGTGAGATTAATGGCAGTGTGCAGCAAAATTTCTCTACACTACTGATCATGAATTTTAGTCTGTTGAGCAGTGGAAATCTCCTTCTCAGTGTGTCATTTCAAGGATGAAATCTTCTTTTGCAACCTCATAGAGTTGAATTTTGAACCATTAAGTCAAGGCTCACGAGTATCTAAAGCTACCCAAAGACACTTTCAGGTAACTAAATGTATTTTTGCTATCTAGACACCTCCCAGTTGAAAAACGATAGCTGGATATTACATATGTGACTCTGGCCTGTAGCTGATTTTCCAGTTAATTACTTTTGAAGACAAAATAACTTAAATAAAAATCCCACAAGAAAAAGAAGGTTTTAATTGTTAATCCCTTTGCTAGATTTACTGAGCTAAGTCTTAGTGGCATTGGTTGAAGAAGTAGTAGTTGTGGGATTTTTGAATTTTACCAAACCTCATTGATGCTGTTTCTCATGGTATAATTCTGGGCAAAATGTCCATCACACAGCTAGATGAGTCCATTAAATGTTGGGTAAGAAATTTGGATGATGGATTGGGTTGAAAGAGTTATAATGAGTACAGTTGCATCAGGCTGGTCGCCAGTCACCAGTGGGGTTCCCTCACACTTGACTTTAGGGCCAGTACTCTTTAAAGTTTTCATAAAGGTTCTGATTGCAGGATTTGATGTACCTTAAATGAGTTTACCAGTAGTACTAAGTTAGGAGGAGCTGTAGACTCTCTTGAGGGTGGAGAGACCTTACAGAAAAATCTGGATAGACTAGGGAGCTGGGCTGTCACCAATCATATGAAATTTTAGCAAGAGTAAGTGCCCACCTGGGGCAGGGCAATCCTGATTATGTGTTTAAACTGAGGGAGGAGAGGCTGGAGAGCAGCCCTGAAAAAAGGGATCTGGCTGTCTGGGTCGATGGCAAGTTGAACACAAGTCAGCAGTGCCCTGGCAGCCAGGAGAGCCACCCGTGTCCTGGGGGCATCAGGCACAGCATCGCCAGTGGGCAAGGGAGGGGATTGTCCTGCTCTGCTCTGCACTGGGGCAGCCTCACCTCGAGTGCTGGGGGCAGGTTTGGGTGCTTCAGTATAAGGAGGACAGCAAACTATTAGACTGTGTCCAGAGGAGGGAGATCAAGATGGTGAAAGGTCTCAAGGGTCAAGATTTAGGAGAAGCTGCTGAGTCCACTTGGCTTGTTCCGCTTGGGGAAGAGAAGGCTGAGACCCTTTGTGGTCTATACTCCTCAAGAGAGGTAGCAGAGGGGAAGGCTCTCATCTCCTCTCTCTGGTGACCAGGGATAGGACACAAGAAAATGGAATTAAACTGCTTCAGGGGATGTTCAGATTGGAGATTATGAAAAGATTCCTCACTGAATTTGATCGATTACTGGAATAGGCTCCCCAGGGTATTGCTTGTAGCACCAGACCTGTCAGATTTCAAGGAGTATCTGGATGATGCTCTTACTCTTGTGATTTAGTTTTAGGTAGTCCTGTGAGGAACAAGGAGTAGGATTTGATGATCCTTATGGGTTTCTTTCAACTTGAAGATTCTATGATTCTATGATTGAAAAAATTATCATAGTAATGATCCATAGCCCTAGTTCAGAAACAGCCTGAAAAAAAAATCTAATTTTCCAAATAACTAATATCATCCTTTTCCCTATACATACAACACTGATTTTATTATTATTCTTGAATTCTAAATCATTTTAGCAATGTTTGTAATTATGGTAAGTAATAAAGCTTAAGAGTGCAGTGAATTTTTCCAATCCAGTGAATTATTACTTACTGGCAAGGGGTTTAGAGAAAATCATACCATATATTTCAGAACAAAGGGACGTCATAAACATCCTTTCCTTTGTGGATATCATTTCACCTCCAGATTCAGAGGGCATAATACTCCCCTCAGAATACAAGGTAAATGAATATCTCTTGTTTTTCCTCAGCCACTACAAAGTTTTTGCATTTATACTAGCTTCTGCTCAAAAATTACACAGATGTGCAAGATCTCTTCAGGAGGAGATACGGAAGATCTCCTGTGCACAGCTCTGATACTATTCTTTTTGTTCATGCATCCTCCTTTTTTGCATATCGTGTCCTGCTTGCATGACCAGTAATGCTGAAAATACACAGTGCTTTTGAGAATGAATCAATCACCCTCTTTTGGTTCCCCTCTTCTTTGATTTTTCCAGCTACTCTTTGGCCTAAGTTACTTTTCAGAGCTAAACTAACTGAAAGGATGAGAAATTACATATAGCCTTCATAAGGAGGTATATCAGTGCTTGTTGTAGTATAAAACTTTATTTGACCAACACCTACAGTAGCTTTTGATTAAGTGAATTTGAGTTGATAGAGCGAGTGCCTTCAGTTTTAAGATCCCAAATGATATGGTCTCATCTGAGTTTCTTACAATTGTCTTTGATATTAATGAGCTTTTAATTAGGAATAAAATGGAGACATCATTATGGATAGATATATTCCTGTAGACTCAAGCATTCATTTTTTATTTTATTTTTTATTTAGGCCATCTGAAAATACTCTGGCTACAGAAAGCATTAATTTTATTTGGGACAAGGACAAGTATGTTAATCTTGGAGAGTATTATTACAGATCGTATAAACAGTGTTCTCCTTTAAAGACATCTAAGAATATGTGCATTTTTGTGAATCCTAGTATGCATGAACTAGTTGACAGTTATTCACTAAAACCATTTCTTGATAGCATATTATGTTTTTAATGAAATATAAATGTGTAGAAAATGCCTTAAGGGGAAAAATAATTTATAGGAAAAGAGTTTTCAAAAGAAGTTAAAATAATTTCAAAAGAAAAAAACTTTAGTTTTTTGTAGAGTTGCACTGTACATCTGTAGAGACAGGTAGAAAACACAAGCTAGATATCCATCTTTGAGCTGAAGTCTGTAGATCTAAACCAAGAAGAAAACTCCTGCAAATATGATACAGGTTTAGTTTACGTTTACTGCTCAGCTTGAGGAGGGAAGTACAACAGTGCTATGAAGAACTCTTGCAGGTCTCCCAAGAGACAGTAAGTCAGTAGATGAGCTTGTAATAGGTGCAAAAGAAACTGGACAATGCAGCAGTCACAGTGCTTGTAGCTTTGCACCAGCTCATTGCAACTCAAGTGTCTGCTGACTGGCATCATTCTCTGGACATCATATGTAGATCAACTGCAGGACACCATCCTACAGCACCACCCACTGCAAACGTGATATGTCAGTTTCTCTAGGAAGCATCAGGATTACCTAGACGCAAGCTGTCTTCCCATGAAAAAGTAAAAAATAATAAAAAGTGTTTCTGGCCTATCTTAAAAACTATACACAATTACCTCTGTAACTAGTGCTAGCACATTAGGGCAACTGAGAAAATCCAATATGGAAAGCTGTGCCTTCTAATCCCCTTACCTATGATTAACCATGAAAATAAATGTATTTGGAATATTCTTTAAAAATTAGTTGTCTTTTGCTAGTAATTAAGGAAAATGTTTACTGAATACATACTAATGCAAGTAGCAGAGGCTCTTTCTTGTACAAAAAGTGCCTTCATTAAGTGCGATACTAACTGAATGAGTTGCAGTTTCTTAGGAAGTCTCTCTTATTTCTAAATAAAATAAATACTAAGTCAAAAAAGCATTGAGGTAACAGTCTCCATTGCCAGGATTTGGAAAGTTGCTGGTGATACCACATCAAATGTGGCTACAGATTTCAAGCACATGTGTGACTCTAAATTCTCAGAAGAATACATTTAATGTATAATAAATAGCTGTCTGCGAAGCATACAAGAGTTAGCAAATTTCTGTCTGCATCACTTGGAATCTACCTATGGCACTGCTGTGACACCAAGAGCTCTCCAATGGGCCAGGCTCGAATCAAAGGCTTAATTATGACTCTGATCCAGCTGAAAAAAATCTGACTACCAAATTGCATCTACTTGGTGTCTTCCACATTCTATCTCTTTCTATTCCTCTTTCTCTCAACATGGTGGCTTAGTTCTGCTCATGCTGACACCAGAAGATATCTGGAGTAACATTCATGGAGTATGCACATGAATAAAGCAGATATTAATGGTTGTGTCTTGTCCTCCTCCCAACATGTCAGGTCTTATTTCCAAATGCCCTACTTTGAATCGTTCTGCAGGCTGATTTTGAGTCTATATTTTAAGAATGCCTTTAGTAAACAGGAAATCTCCAAGGCGGTTTGCTATTTTCTTTCTCTCTCATATATATACCTCATGATCAACTCTATTTTAATTCAAAGTGCAGTAGTTTTGTGCAGCTGCCCATAAGGTATCTTCCTTATCTGAGCCATTAAGAGCTACAGTTAGGTCTATCATGAAATTTCGTCACATATGACAAATTACTGTTGATCAATGAGTTGAAATACATCCCTTCTTTCCTTTGTGCCACCCACAAGTGCTGGCCACAATTATCTGCTAGGATAGCCACTCTGAATTCAAAGGCATTGTATCAACAGAACGCCTTCTGACAAGGACTAAGAAATGGGCTTATTTCCTTTTGCTTATTTTTAATGTTCCAAATATAATACTGTAGCTCCTGTACTGTCTCTCTAGACTCTGGCCACTCTGGTGATGACCTAGATCCGATGCAGATTGTTTGTGGCTTCCTAAAGGGATTACTGAAGTGGAATTCAAGCATGATTGAATGTACTAGCCCTTGAAAATCTGCTACCAGTCCAGATTTAAAGCAACTTCCTTTTTTTTCCAGTAGCTTTCCATCGGCAATTATTGAAGATGAGGAGTAGCTGGATGTTAGAATTAAAACTTCAGAGGAAATTCCATTCTTGTTTTCCTACATAAGAGATACCAACCAGGCCACAGGGGTGTCATCTGTACTGTTATGCCCAGACAGTTTTAGAAGACAGACTATTTCTTTCCAGAGGAAGATAAATTTTAAATGTAGAGTTGCTGTTGAAAAAAACTTCCCTTCCTACTCTTTAATCAATGCAGTTAACCTTCTTACTGATTTAGTTTTCAGTTAATTTATTCAGACTTCATTAGTTAGAGCAGATAGGAAAACCAAGTAGAGTATTTAACACTTTCACATTCTCTCATCAGCGTCAGCCCTTTGTGGTAGCAGAGCATTTTAAGGTTCATCTGCCTAGAGACACTGTGAAACATAAGGTCCACTTTGAAGTAATGAATCCTAACTTGCAAGAGATTTCTAGTCTTTTTAAAATTTTCAGTCTTCTGCATTCCCCAAGAGTAACAACTTTCTTTGTTATATGCTTTTCCCTTCTTTACTGCAATAACTTCACCTTTCTTCTCCTGCAATAAGTTGTTCTCAGTATTTGGAACGTCAAAATACTGCAAGAATCATCACTGAAACAGAGCTTAATGGGATTTTGCTTTGTAACAGTTGGGATTAAAGCCATTTAATAAAAATGTGGACTCAGGATATGCATTGCTTTTGAAGTCACATATCACTCAGTGCACTACCATTCATAGATACTTAACACCAGGTCTAGGGATGGAGTTTAGCTACAATGGGTGGGTGCACTTCCAATACTAAGCAGCCCCAACAAAATGCAGTACCAACTACTTACGAGCTGTACTGTTTTCAGATATATAAATCTGTGTCTTTCTCCATTATGGTATTAACAAATTTAGGTACATCAACACATCTGTTATTATGCTAATTATGTTATTCTGTCCTTTGCCACTGAATATTTATCTCTTAGTGACATCACTTTTCACCAGTAAAATAGGAATACTAGTTAATAGAGATGAGTGAACTTTGCAAAAGATATTTTTTATAACTCTACCTTTCACAAATCTGCTTCTACATTTGGAAGGAATAGATATGTTATTCATAACAGTCCATTAATTTATTCAACTAAGAATTCTTTGTCAAAAACTGTTTCTATGCAAATATTTGCAATTTTTATAAGATAGTTAATTGTGTGGGTGTGATAGTAGTGTTATCCTCCCTAAATGGTTGATTTATATAATTAACATACACCAAAAAAGAAGTCTGAATTTTATTTTACCTCCAAGCATCTTTTACAGCCCTTCACATAATTGTTCATATAAGCTTTTCATAAATCTCTTCCCCTTCAACTTACTAGCAAGGTCAGTGGAAATGCAATTTTGTCTATAATTCTTGGAAACATTTCCACTTTCTTTTCTTGCTATTTATGCATTAAATGTCTTCTGTGAGATAATCCTTAAGATTTATTATTTTTTCCTTCAGATTTCTTCCTGAGGCTCACTTTCTCTGTGAAAACTGCAAGAAATTGGTAAATTAATCTTAGAAACAGTGGATTAAATATAGAAGGTGTACTGATGGCTTCATTTCTTTGCTTAATTTGGACTATTTGGATTTCTAAACCTTGTGCAGATAATTGTATAATCATGTGAATTTGTCATTGTGATTTTCTTTCCTTCTGTCTTTCGGCATGCATGCTTCTTTCACTTTGATTCAGACAATAATCTAAGTAGTTGAGATAAAAACTATGCCCACTTGTCTAGTTTTATAACACCTGGTACCAAGATTTTAACCAATCTTGAAATAATGCTACTGGATAAGCTATTAATGAATGTTGCTCTGGTTGCTATTTTTGCTTTTGTTTCCTATTTCTGTATTATGTCTTTTTTAATGGTCTGGGTCTCAATCTTTTCTTCTGAAAACAAATGAAACTTGACTGTAGTTTCTGAGTTGATGTTAGCCCATGAAGTTTTTACTGATGACTTAGTAGCAGAGAATGATCCTAGAACTGCAGAATAATTGAATCAGAACTTTGTTTCCAATTCAGTGAATTGTCAGACTAGTGATTGTTGCTGCTGCTGTTATTCAAGGTTTCTTAAATCTATTTGTTATTGGAATGAAAATAGACAGCTCATTAATGTTTTACAGTTTATTTAAACACTGAGATATTTATGAGATCAATAAGGGGAGGAAGAACAAAATCTCTGCATAAGCAAAAAAGCTTGATCAAAGAGTCAGGGAAGGTAGAACACCTAAATTCATTTGAATAATTTCTGAGATGCTCTGATTTAAGGAAAAATAATCCTTTTGAGAGTGTATAGGCAGGCTTGAATAAACCTGTGATTGAGTTTGGGAACAATGCACTAACTTATGTAATTTCCATGCATAAGGTCTGGTGAGGCAAAGCCTTTGCTACAAACTGGCTCATTGAAAGAACATATGATGGGAATGTCCAAATTGCACAGTCAAGTCAGAAAATGCCACAGTCAGGATTTCATTAATTCTCCTTGTGGCATTGTGTCTTACTGCAAGAACATTCCTAAATGTCAAATATTTTCATGTGTCATTTGGCTGTCCCTGAGACCATCTCAGTTTGTCTCGCATCATCTCTTCATCTCCTGGGCAACACTTCCCACCACTGCCACCTTGGACACAGTCCAGCAGCAAAGGCTGCTCACCCTCCCTTCCCTGGTCTGGTCCAGCACCACAGGAGAGTTCAGGAAAGCGAGATCAGCTCATTTTCCAGCATAACTGCAATAGGTACTTGAGAGAAAAAGCTGTGAATAGAAAACTTCCCAAACCACACTGCACTGGGCAAAAGTTTGCACTACACAGATGAAATTTGCAGTAGTTTTAGCTGCACATATTCTGTATCTGTCTGCTCAGCACAGGAGCAAAGGTGTTTTTTTGCAAAGGTTTGAATGATGGTTTTGGCTTACTGCTTGCTGAAGTGTGACAGATGATGACAACAATGCAAAGACAAGAACATTTATACTCCTCAGTATCTGCACCTTGCTCTAAAATGTAGCAATGCTAATATTCAGAATTCAGAGGAGAAACAATTTTATATGGGCAGAACAACGAGCCTCATAAAAATATCCATCTCAAAGGACTATGCACCATGAAAGGAAACCACATTGGAGCAGTTCATTAATAACTGGGAGGGACCCACATTGGGGGAATTAATTGAGGACTGTCTCCTGTGGGAGGGACCCCATGCTGGAGCTGGGGAAGGGTGTGAGGAGTGGCAGAGACAAGGTGAAGAACTGACCGCAGCTCCCATTTCCCAAAACCTGGCACTGCCATACAGGAAAGGGAGAGATGCAGAGTGAAGTCAATCCTGGGAAAAAGGGAGAGATGGGGACAAGTGTTTTGAGTTTGTTTCTCACTATCTTACTCTGATTTGATTGGTAATAAACTGAACTAATTTCCCTGGGCTGTCTGTTTTTCCTTTGATGGTAACTGGTGACTGATCTCTCCCTGTCTTTATCTTGAACCATCAGCCTTTTGTTGTACGTTTCCTACCCTGTCCAGTTGAGGAGGGTGGTGATAGAACAGCTTTGGTGGGCACCTCCTGTCCACCCAGGGTCAATCCAGCACGCAGTTAAAAAACAGGTACTTCACCTGGTTCTCCAGATTAGCTGGCAGTGTTTATGTGAATATCAGCACAAGTCTATCTTGTCATGAAACACTTAATCCTAGAATATTTATTAAGTAGAGTATGCTTTTGTAACTTAGAAAGTTTCTTAGTAAATTATTAATTGATCTCAGTATCAGGCAAAATTGCCATCTCTGATACGATCCACTAGTGGGGGGGTTTGTCTGAAAGGCTGGGAAAAAGGGAGGGAAAGGTGAGATCAAAGCTATCAAGTCAAAGAATCATGAGATGCCAATGCAGCTAATGACAGAAACAGATCTTCTGACTCTCATCTTTTCTGGCTAAAGCCATGTCCCATACAACATGGAGCATCAGATGGGACATGCAAGGAGCATAGTCAAATGACCTCCAGCTTTTAGCTCTAAAGTCTTCAAAATTAATCTGAGGGAGAGGGAGAAGTGAAACAGTATATAATATATTTGCATGATTTGACACATTCCTGTATATGATATTTAGAATTGCACAGCATTCTAAGAGAGCATTGGGTTGCTTTTTAATTTTTTGAAAAATTATAGCTTTTCAATCTAAAAGCTACCATGCACTATACATTCTTGTAAAGCACTTATGGGAAGGTTCAAAGCTGCAGAAGTTTGTACAAACTGATTTGCATTTCAAAGCAGTAGAGATGGCTGTTTTGGGTGAGATCACACAGAACTATTAACTAATAACTTTAATGAGCTTTCATTATTGCATAGCTGAACTTTGAATAGGGTCCTCTTTTGAAAAAGAGTTATCAGACAACAGTAACTTGACTCTTGACTTTGGGCTTAAGAAACAGAGCCAGAGAAAGACAAAAAGAAGGTAATTAGTTTATTTTTATTTTTTAATGAGGGACTCCGTAATATATTTCATTTCCCAGAGTTTATCAAAGCATGAAAAATACTCCAGAAAGGTCAAGAAAACAATTTTACAGGTTGTCATTCACATTCAAACATAGAAAAACTGTCAGTTCATAATTATTTATGCTTTTTGAATTTTTGTCTAACGAGCTATAATGTTAGAGAAGTACTCTGTGGTGCAAGGCATGGTACAATCATAGAGCAGTAAGACCATACTTTTAGCTTACATTTTTGTGTGTGTGTATATATATAGTTGTGTGCATACACTTTCTTGTATGTATCACAATGTAGAGAACATGCACAGAACAACAGCTCTGCAGATGTTTAGAGGCAATTCCTATGCTGGCAAAGGGTAAAGTATGTCGTGCTGGTTGTTTAAGCAGAAGTGAAAGTTATGATGTTGAACAGTGACACTAATAGTTCAGCACAGTGCCAGTGATGTTGTCAATTAATTAACATCCCACAAAAAATACAGAAAATAATTTTTCACTGCATGAAATCATCTTGCCATGAGGAATATCTTTTAATGGCATAATTTAACTCTGATTTTTAAAAAGTAGAATTGTTGATTAATGGATTTATAATAATAAATAATGGTGATCACACTAACATGAAATATACTTTACAGATGAAGCTGTATCCCTTCAAAATGTTTTTAGACTGAAGGCACAAGGCAAGCCCAGCTAGTGGTGTTACTGGGCGTGTCCTGAAAATACCACTTCACATTCCACATTCATTAAATTCAAATGGGACCACATGCAATAGATAGTCAAAGTTCACTCTGGGCTTCTCCCAAAATTCACCTTGTCCTGCACATATTTAATTTGCTAGACTGTTTAACCCTAACCTGAGAGAAGGTTACATTTTTTGCATCAAGAAGATGAAGTCATTTTTCTATAAAGCAATTCAAAGCTAAGAGTATAGTCACAGATTTAGTTAATAAAAATTATGGCTGTATGATCTGGGTCAATGTAAATTGAAATAAGAAATTTAATTTATGTTTTCTTCTAACATGTACTTTTTGATCCAAGTAATCTTTGTTTTTCTGATTTGCTATTTAATATATTTTTTTATTTTTCCTTGTTGGAATGTATTCACTCCTGCTTATATCTCAGTCCTGAATCTTGCTTGCTTGCACGTGCATGTACACACATGCACACCCTCTTATGGATAAATATATATCCATCTCCATATCTGTGCACATGCCCTTGCAGAAGACTGGTGTTCATGTTTGAAGTGCTCTATTAACACTACTTTTCTTTTTTTCCAACCACAGTCAAAAAATCCTTTTCTCATCTTTTATACTGTCCATCTTCTACTTAATACTCCTTGGAAGTTTTAGTTACCAGGTGGATTGGATAGCTGCAAAAAGTGTTTCATATTTTTACTATCTAAAATGAACACTCCAGGAGTGCTTATCTTCCACTGAACCTGTTTACTTTGTGCTTCATACATTAGATGGCTAAGGCAGGAAATGAATCCTTATGTGCTACAAGTATCAGTATGAAAGCACTAACCTCACAGACTGAGCCATGAAAGTAATGATCAGAGCACCCAAAAGCCTCTCTGATCTGAATTCATTGCAAATACCTAACTCACAGTCCCCTATAGATTTCCAGTTTAACTTAGTGCCTAATTAAGTGAAGTTTATCTCTGAAAACCTTTGTCACAGTTGGACATAACTAGAAATAGTTACTTGCAAGTCTACAACTTAAGGGGGAAACCAAATCTCAGCAGGTTGTTCTTCTAGAACAAAGTTGAAATTTGCTTTTATAGGAAATATCATACAGAACAGTTTTCATCCAGGTCTCCAGTCTACATGTCAAAACCAGCATGCAATTTGCCTCATATTAATAGTCTCTGGATAGAAGTGTCAAAATGGAAATACAAAGCCACGTCAGTCAAGAGTGAAAGTCTTCCACAGAGTTATGAGAGTAATAATATGTGCATCATTCATTTATGGTCAGCCAAAGAACACAATTTATATGGAGCTCCAAGATAAATTCTTGTTCACTCAGATTACTTTCTAACAGTCAAAGTACAACAGTGGTTTATTTCTCAGTCCAGCCACAATAATACAAATGTTTGCAATCCAAACCACCCAGTACTTGTTTAGAATTTGTAATGATATGATAAGATCAATATATCCAAATTTCTGCTCATTGTCCTGCACCTTGAATCTCCTGTTCTAATCATCCACAGTCTGAGAGTGCAATCCTCCTCTGTCAGGCAGGATAATTTGGTGAGTTATCACATTCCAAGTTGTGTGCCAGTGAAGTGTGGTGTTGCTGTAGCAAAGTTACTGGTGGGACTTTCTTTTTCATCAGTCTCCAATTTACCCAGTATTATTTTGATGTGCTTCAAACAGCTTATTTGCTAAAATAGGTGTCTGATTGCCTCATCAATTTAGTTATACCATATTCATTTAAATGTATTTATCCTCTGTGTACAGGAGGATTTCTTTTATGTTACAATCTGTGTGACAGCACATAGACAAAAAAACCTGGCTCAAATTTAAGTTGAAAACTTAAGCTGTAGTCAGGTGATTCTCAAAGCCCAAAGACACAGATAAGGTGGTAGATGCTTGGCTATTGGGTAATTCTGCCATTATGGATAGGACCAGATGGGCAATAGTCATCTAATGACTACCTGAGAGGTAGTTATAGGCAGGAGTTATGTAAATATTTTTTCAAGTACAACTAAAATGAAGCCCAAATTAACCAATCCAGAAAAGGCCTCACAAGGCCTGGGGCACATGATAAGGCTTATTAATATTATGAAGCCTGAATACCAGCACTTCCACTTAGGTTCATGTACCATAGGAGTTAAGGCACTTCCATAATCCTTGCTTGCAGCTTGCCTTACTCTGAAAGTCTCAGACACACCTTCCTTTGATGAACACCTATATCTTTTTGTTCTTCTTTTGAAATGGGTTATTGTTTCTCTTCATTTAGTAGCTACTGTTGAAAAAGTCTCTTGCCTGTGGTGACTAAACCTGAAAACCATAGCCTTTGGAGAAGGATAGTTAGTTTAATACAGGTTATGTCATCTTCTTCTATCCTCATTTTTAACCAGATGGTAGGAATGAATAAATCGCTTACCAGCCGTGATTTCCATTAGAACTGTGGTGCTTAGTTGGAAATTGTACTGCTTAAACACAGATACATCATCTTATCTTGTTTTTGTCTTCCTAAAAGCTAGTTTACATGTCTTGGAAGTGCAAAGATGTAAACCCTTCTCAGGTCTTGGGTTCTAAAAAGTCACGCAAAATATCTCTGTGCAGTAAAAGCAAAGAACCAGTTTGTCTTATTACAAATTCTAATCAAAGATGCACCAGTTCTTCCTTCCTCATCTGAGCCATTGTGCATGTGTATGTGTGAATGAGCTCGATCTATTTATAGCTATAATATATGCAATAAATGTTAAAAGGAATGTTTTCATTGTCAAGGAGCTCCTTTTCTTGATTATAATACATCATTAGGGTTTGCCTTAAAACACTAATGGGAATAAAAAGGCAAAAGCTTAGTTTCATATCGTCTCACAGAGGTCCAATGCTGTAAACTTATCACAAATGCTATAAGCCCTTTTTTCAGAGTGTATGGTGTTTATCTCTGGGTTAATTATAGCCCTGGCTTGAGAAAACCTACTGACTGAAAAAAGCCTGAAACCTTTACCGTTTGCAGTAGGAAAAGCTGTTTTGTTTCCTCTGATATCTGGAGGAAAACGCTGGATAAACAAATCCTTTAACTAGCCCAATGATATTGAAGCAAAATCTGCTTTTTTCTTGGTCTTGTCATTCACAATAGATTTTATTGTTTTGTTTGTTATGAAAACACATGTGTTTCCTTTGAAATGGTACTGTAAAATTGGCAGTTCTCCTCTTTCTGCAGACTTAACTTCTCCCCTTTCCTATCCTCACCCTACAGGCCTGTGACGGAGGGTTAGCCCAGATCAGTGGAGTCATGCGTCACACAGCTCTGTCATGCTGGCAGCCGTTCCTGGGTCTGGCTGTGCTGCTTGTCTTCACGAGCCCCGTCGTGGGCTGCCCGGCCCGCTGTGAATGCTCGGCACAGAACAAGTCTGTCAGCTGTCACCGAAGACGTCTGATGTCCATCCCAGAAGGCATTCCCATTGAGACCAAAATCTTGGACCTCAGCAAGAACCGACTGAAAAATGTTAACCCTGAGGAATTCACATCGTACCCGTTGCTGGAGGAGATTGACCTCAGCGACAATATTGTCTCCAATGTGGAGCCTGGAGCCTTTAACAATCTCTTCAACTTGCGCTCCTTGCGGCTGAAAGGAAACCGTCTGAAGCTGGTCCCCCTTGGGGTGTTCACTGGGTTGTCAAACTTAACAAAGCTTGATATAAGTGAAAATAAGATTGTCATTTTGCTGGACTACATGTTCCAAGATCTGCATAACCTAAAATCCCTGGAGGTTGGGGACAATGATTTGGTGTATATATCACACAGGGCCTTCAGTGGGCTGCTTAGCCTGGAGCAACTCACCTTGGAGAGATGCAACCTCACAGCCGTACCAACAGAAGCTCTTTCTCACCTCCACAACCTCATCAGTCTGCATTTGAAACAGCTCAACATTAATGCTTTGCCGGCATACGCCTTTAAAAGACTGTTCCGCCTGAAAGACCTACAGATCGAGGCCTGGCCCCTCCTGGACATGCTGCCTGCCAACAGTCTATACGGTCTCAACCTTACTTCGCTCTCCATCACAAACACCAACCTGTCTGCGGTACCTTACTCTGCTTTTAAACACCTGGTTTACCTGACACATCTCAACCTCTCTTACAACCCCATCAGCAGCATTGAAGCAGGCATGCTGTCAGATTTAGTGCGCCTGCAGGAGCTCCACATGGTGGGGGCTCAGCTGCGCACCATTGAACCACATGCTTTCCAAGGGCTCCGATTCTTACGCGTGCTTAATGTGTCCCAAAACCTGCTAGAAACCCTAGAAGAGAATGTATTCCATTCCTCCAAAAGCCTTGAGGTCCTCTGCATTAACAACAACCCTCTGGCCTGTGACTGCCGTCTCCTTTGGATTTTGCAGCGACAGCCCATCTTACAGTTCGGCGGTGAGCCACCGATGTGTGCTGGCCCAGACAGTGTCAGAGAGAGGTCATTTAGAGACTTTCACAGCACAGCTCTCTCCTTTTACTTCACCTGTAAGAAGCCCAAGATACAAGACAAGAAGTTGCAGTACCTGGTAGTAGAGGAAGGACAGACTGTGCAGTTGATGTGCAATGCTGACGGAGATCCACAGCCTACCATCTCCTGGGTTACCCCACGTCGGAGGCTGATCACTACTAAATCAAATGGTAGAGCCACTGTGCTGGGAGATGGCACCCTGGAGATCCGATTTGCTCAAGACCAGGACACTGGGATCTATGTCTGTATTGCAAGTAACGCAGCTGGGAATGACACCTATTCGGCCTCCCTGACGGTAAAGGGGTTTACTTCAGACCGTTTCCTTTACGCCAACAGGACCCCTATGTATATGACAGACTCCAACGACACAAGTTCTAATGGAACTAATGCGAACGGCTACTCTCTGGACCTTAAGACAATATTGGTGTCCACAGCTATGGGTTGTTTCACATTCCTTGGAGTGGTTTTATTTTGTTTCCTCCTTCTTTTTGTGTGGAGCCGAGGGAAAGGCAAACACAAAACCAGCATTGACCTTGAATATGTCCCTCGCAAAAACAATGGTGCTGTGGTTGAAGGGGAGGTTGCTGGACCACGAAGGTTCAATATGAAAATGATTTGATGGTATTCTGCTAGCAGTGCTTTTTCTGTGGCATTAAAACCAATTAAAACAGCCTGGCATGTGGAATCGCTAGGCAGAAGCAGCTTAATGCAGCTGTCAGTGTATCAAAAGGTTATATGAAAATGGAAAGACTATTTGTGGTTATACAACAGAGCCTCCAGACCTTGAGGCAGATGTGTCAGGGCCTTTCATAGAACTGGGAAATTGTACTAACTGTTTGCATTGCAAATATTGGCATTCTGGGGATATCAGCAATGAACCACTGGCTCATGCTCATGGACAATTGTTCAACATTTTCTACTGCTACAAAAGGAAAAAGAAAAAAAACCCTACAGTGTAGGATTTACATACTTAAAGAAAAGATACATTTGTCTAAACCACACTCTACAGTGAAATTTGTATCCATATATCTCATTTGGTAAAACTTTGCATCCTCCCTTCTAGTTGGTTTAACACCACAAAAAAAATTGGAAGTTTTTTTTTTTTTTAATCTACATCTATACTGTGTACATTTTAAAGCAATACAAATGAGAGGTTGTGCTTTTAGATATCCACCAATACTGACCCAAGTGTGATGTCACCCATCTTTTAACTACCATCAAACCCAAATTAGATTCTTGTAATTACTAATTAGAAGTAACATATTTTTCTCCTAATGTAGAAGGCCAGAGCTGAATAGTTGAGAGCAAAACTGCTCAACTCTGTCAATCTACTCTTCATATAAATATAAGGCATGTGCCTAGTTTTGATACAGAATGGAATATTTTTTATATCTGTGATATCACACTGGACCAGTTTACTGTAATATAGCCCTGGTTCTCACACAGGGAAGGCAACCCATTAGTCAATGCTGGCATGGAGGAGTTGAGTTCTACTTTGAAGAGGGAGAATCAGTATCGGTTTTGTTAGCCCCAATTTTAATTTCAGAGCTACTGTTAAAATGTTAATGGGTACTGGGCCAAATAAAGAGCATAATACATTTTTCAGACTTCTTGGGAAATATGGTCATCTTACTATTTATACCAGTGAATTAAAAAATACAAACACTCTGCTACTAGGAATGAACTCTTCTCCCATGCCAAGTAAACTACATTTGTTCATGCATAATATGGGGATTATAATACTAAAATAATGTTTAAAACATGATAGTCTCAAAAAGGCTAGCATACTGCCAGATATAATGAACCTCTATTCACTGTCATTCGCATCTTGTATATTTGTAGATAACACACAGACACAAAGCTAATTTCCAAGAACAGATTACTTAGCTATCCTTGATGCCATTTTAATAACGAAGTGGTTATGTTTCTTTCAGGGGCAGTATCTTAGAGCAAGAGGGGTGAGTTTTTCCAGATTTTAGGGATCTTTTTTGATGGAGAGAAGACAGAAGTGGAACATTAGTTCAGTATGAGTAATCTTTTGTTTGTTCATTTTATGCCTCCAAAGAAATCCTCAAAAGACTGAGAACTGAAACTTTGTTCTTTATCATTGATACCACAGTTCTTACTTTTAAATTCTCAGCAATTGCAAGATACAAAATTGTTCAGACACCTCTCAATTTTCCACCAATTATGAGCCATGGGTTTGTTCTATGTGATTGATAGCAAATATCATCTTTAAATGATTGGCATAACCTGGAGTAAGGATGACAATTACTATATATGTGTCTAACCAAGATGAATATGAAAGTATTATAAGACAGAACATTCAGATTAATGCGATTTAAGAGCCTGTGTTCAATCTTAATATTAGATTTCAGCACTTTGAAACCAAAGTCAAGCTGACCTATAATGGAATGCAGGTGCTTCTGAAATTAGTATCCACATTCTTTGGCAGAGATTTTCAAAGCAGGATAAAAATCTCCACTCCTATCAAGGGAAATGTGCCAAAAGTTGCAAGATCCAGCTGCGCTCCCCAGATGTACCCAAAAATTAGCTGCAAGACCCAAGGCTAGGCAGTTTTGAGAACCTCTTATTTTTGTAGTTGATCTTTGGTTACATCATTGCTTCATTTTAGGTTGCCAAGTAGAGGAGGTTGCAAGGGATAGAATTTTCTTCACTTAAGTTGGCTTTAAGTTTAGAGTTGGGTTTTCTTGCTTCCTTGGTTTTTATGCTCTGTACTAGATCGTTGGATTTTTACGGACATGCTTGATAAGAGTACTCTGTTCTATGACATTTGTAGAACGTTAATATAATGGAATAACCCCTGACTAAATTCTAACACCAGGGAAATTAATTTTGTTAGATGTAGTAACCACTGCACTGAAGTCCAAAACTCTACTGTACCTTAATGTGGGCAGTTAAAGAAACAAATGGGGATAAAACAAAATGTTTCTGAACTGTCCATTGAAGACATTTGCATGTGCCTTTCCCTTGTAATTGTCATTTTTTCAAGTAGTAATCTATTGCCCCTGCGGTCATTTCATGTTAAATGTCAAAATCAATGTTAAAAGCAAAAATTCTTCTAAGTTCTAGACATTTGCAGCTGATTTCTTCATATTAAATGACACAATTAAAACAAAAAACTCAGAAAACACCATCCTAGAAAAGAAAGTACTTTTAGGATTAATTATGAGTTGCTGTATTCCCCTATTCCCTCAGAATGACTTTAAGAAGTGATTGCATTGTTAGTGCACTGCAAGGATTTGTGAGCAGAAATGTGCTTAGTTATCTATGTGAAATGTGTGCTGGTGATGGAAATCACCGCTTGCTGTTGCTGAGCACCACCTTGCAGAGCTGTCAGCGTTCTGTGTATTGCCTTGAGTTCAGTCAGTATTCAGTTTTTCAGAATCAGTGTTTGTTCCCTGCCTCTAGCAATGTTCTACTTTTTGCAGCCTACTTATTTCAGCATGGACTTGACAAGGCATATGGCACCTCTTAACAGAAGTGAGGACAGCAAGACTCAGAGACACGCTTTTTGTCTTGCTCCATAGAGTCTCCTTCTTATGTATTTGTGGGACACACACTAACTGTGGCTCTTTTGGGTGAATAAGGAATACAGTGTCAAGGTCAGACCTACACATGCACCCTTTTGGCAGTTCTTTTAAGAACAATGGTGGAATTCCTACCCTGCCTATTGAAGGAGTCACTTCTACTTCTCTGCTAGAGATCAAGGAGACACACCACAGTTTATTTGACTGCAGGGGAGAAAAAGGACTGGGCAGTGAGGAGGCATCTGACCCACATGGCTCCCCTACCATATCTTCAGAAACAGGTGGATAGTGCATAGCTGGCACTAAAAGAGGAATCAAAGGTTTTATCCTACCTCTGACTTGTATACCGGCTGGTCTCCATGCTGACACTAGCCTGAATTTACCTGGCAGTCAGTACAACAAAACTCTGAGGAGCAGCAATAGTTCTGCAGAAAATGAGAAAACTGAAAATGTCAGAACCAGCAAAGCAACTTGAGAAAACAGGTACCAAAATATCCTTGTCAATAACTCCTGTAAGAGCAATGCCTGAGCCTCCCACAAATATGTTTTGAAGTCCACTTCCGCAGATCAATACGATGATTGGAATAGATGAACATACAAGTGTTTACTGAATCACACTGAATCAAAGAATGATTTGGGTTGGAAAAGGCCTTCAAGATCGTCGAGTCCAACCTTTGACTGACCACCACCTTGACAACTAGACCGCAGCACTAAGTGCCACAGCCAGTCGTTTACTGAACACCCCCATGGACAGTGACTCCACCACCTACCTGGGCAGTCCATTCCAATGCTTAACCACCCTTTCAGTGAAGAAATTCTTCCTGATGTCCAACCTGGTGCTGCTTGGGGCTATGTCCTCTCTTCCTGTCACTGGTTGCCTGGGAGATGAGACTGACCTGGCTACAACATCCTTTCACAGGTGTAGAGAGTGATAAGGTTCCCTGAGCCTCCTTTTCTCCGGAGTAAACACTCCCAGCTCACTCAGCTGTTCTTCTTAGCACTTACTCTATACACCTGCCATCACTGCCCTTCTCTGGACACACTTCAGCACCTCAGTGTCTTTCCTGAATCGACGGGCCCAGAACTGGACATGGGACTTGAAGTGTGGCCTCACCAGTGCCGAGTACAGGGGAACAATCACTGCCCTGGTCCTTCTGGGCCACACTATTGCTGATACAGGCCAGGATACCATTGGCCTTCTTGGCCACCTGGGCACACTCTGGCTTATGTTCAGGCACTGTCAACCAGCACCCCTAGGTTCTTTTTTGCTGAGCAGCTTTCCAGCCACTCCTTCCCCAGCCTGTAGTGTTGCAGGGGGTTGTTGTGACTCAAGGGCAGGCACTTGTTGAACCTCATACAGTTGGCCTTGACCCATCAAAAATCCAGCCTGTCCAGCTCCCCCTGCAGATCCTTCCTACCCTCCAGCAGATCAACACTCCCACCCAAACTGGTGTCACCTGCAATCTTACTGAGGGTGCATTCAGTCTCCTCATCCACGTCATTGATAAAGATATTAAAGAGAACTGGGCCCAATACTGAGTCCTGGGAACCCCTCTAGTAACCAGCCACCAACTAATTGTGGCACCATTCACCACTCTCTGGGCCTGGCCATACAGACAGTTTTTAACCCAGCCATTTTTCCAACCCAGTTAAACTTTCCACAAGTGAGTTAAAGAGAACACTAAAGAAACATATAAAGAAAAGAGTTAGCTATGATGTAAGGATGGATTAAGACTAAGCAGCAACCCACTTCAGCCTTATTTTTAAGTTTTGAGATGGTTTTTTTTTTTTTTTGTCCTTCTTTATTTCCTTAACTTTGCAACTTTCTTTTCAGACAGGCTTTTCCACAAAAATGTAATTTCAGTTAGATTCAGACTGAGAGGTTACTTTTGCCCACTCTTCCCACCTCACTATCTATTCACACAAGCTTCCAGTGCCAACAGGGGCAACCGCTCCAGATACAACTGAACAGGAAACTCCAAGACCCCTAGAGAACTGCTGATGTCACTGGGTATTTTTTAATTTAACGTTTTTTAAGTTGACTTAATTGTCACACTGCCATTCAAGGGGTTTTTTTTATTTACATGAATAGTAGCTCTCTTTTTTTACTGATTTCTTTCATTTTGGTATTGCATCACCTTTGACAGTAACAATTATAACACCATGAACAAACAGTAACAATTATAACACCATGAAGAAAATTAAGAAATATTACACACTACAAGCTCAGCCTGACAAATTGTAATTTAGGCATATGAGACATAGTAAGAACTCGGTGTTAATATTTAATGGAAAGTCTTATCTAAACCTCGTAACAAAAGAAAAAAACTGGCGAGGAAAAAACTGAGGTATGTAGGCCATGTTGCAAATGAATCACATCAAAGACATGAAACAGACTTTCCTATGCCATGCCTGGATATCTGTTTTTGACACTGGACTTTTCCAGAAAAACTTTCAGGATGTGTTAATGCCGGAAACCCACATTTAACCCATAAAAAGACAAAGGCTGAAAATCCAGTAGAGCAAGCAGCTTCTGGCTGCTCAAGGATAACAACAGCTTCCAGACAGACAAGAAACTCTAGTCATGCAGTTATTTTTTCTCATCCACTACTGCATCCTGTGAAAATATAGTCCATTAGCCAGTAATAAAATGCACAATCCTTACCCAGTTTTCTTCAAAGAAAACAACATTTGTATAGTAAGTTACAGTCTGTTCCACCTCCATTCATAGCAGTGAAACATCCAGCAAGAAATGAGGAAGACTATTCTGACCAGTTTACTAATTATCTTTTTTCATTGAATGGTCTTAGTCTACCTGGGACTAATTTGATGACTGCTTTTTTCATTTCCATCCTCTCAGCTCACCATGTGGCTTGACATGGAGTAGCAGGGAAAAAAACCACGTGGTCAAGATGTCCCTCCTCGCTGGACTGTAACTCTGATTTTCCGAGATAAAATAAGCAGTGCAGCTGTAGTGTCTTCGAAATCCCAGTCTGCTGCAGCTGATCCATGGTTTTGCCGTAAGACAAGAAGTGGGAAAACATTAGATACGTGCTTTCTGACCTTCTTTCAGTATCCTATGTGATTGAGTGCTCTTTGTGCTAAAAAGAACCAGGAAAGAAGACCTGAAAAGCTCTCATCCAGTAGTTTAAAAATTAAGTGTCTGGAGGAGTTAAAGGAACATCTTTGGAAAAGTCAAAGGGCCTGATTGTCAAAGAATCCCTCAAGAAATGAATGAGATTTTTCAAGTTAGCCAAGCAATTTGAATGCCCTGTTCCTATCTTTAATAAGAATTAAAAAACTCAATTTCCCTTGGCCCCTTAGAAGAACCACAGTTAATTCAGTGACACAGGCTCCTTTCGTCTATCTCCTAGCTCTGCCTAATTCCCTTCTCAGTTTCAAGTGACTGCAATGCCAAAGGAAGATCTCTGGATTTGGTTAAGTTTCACTGAATGTTCACATGGCTTTTGGAATCTAGATCTCAAACCAGGATCTTAAACCTTATTCAAGCTAAAAATAAAAATAAAAAAGAAAGATGAAATTTGAGTAAACCTCCTCATGCAAATGAAATAAATCAACTTCTGTGAGAGTCTTGCTACTGAGATAGCTACTTGCTAAAAGCAAATTGTGATTTTTTGGGAGGGTGGAGGTTTTTGTTTTGTTTTGTTTTTTTCAATAGAAGCAGGTGGTTGGGTATCAGGCCAGCTGGAAATAAAAGTCTGTATTTATAGCATCAGCAGAATGATGAAAGAGCTGGCATAGTCAAAAAAATTCTCTATGTTATTTCAGCTTAAGTTGAAGGATTCTTTATCTTTCATATTAAAATAGGTTATAGAAAAGTACAGAAGACAGACTTTTCACTCATAATTTGATTATTTGTATTTATTCAACTGGTACCAAAATTGTCATGAAGCAGAAGTGTTGAAGGAAGAGACTGAAAACAAAATTTCTACTGTAGTCAGAAAATATAAATCAGGAGAAATCCTCTTGATACCATTCTGTTGCTCCTGGTTACACAATAAATTTGATAAATGAATCTAAGTTTTTTGCTTTCTACTAAGCAGGCTACAGTGGAAAATAAGCAGAATTTATGTTTTAATTATTTCTCACCTTGTGGCTTACCTTTTATTCTGGATTGCTTTAATATTTACACTGCTAACTGAGGTGGAGAACATGAAAATTTACATTCCGGGAAGAAAAGGAAAAAAGGTAAATGGAAATCTGTAACCTTAAAGAAGTCTACCTATTTGCACGCATGGCATTTGCAAGTCAACAACATCATCTCCTCACACTTAAGCCAAAAACAGTGGCTTTAAATCATTGTGCATAAGCAGCTGCATAAGCAGCTATGAAGATGGTTGTCAGCTTGTACACACAATTTTGATCTTTCAGAAAACAAAATATTATTGCTTCTTAAAGAATTCATTTATGCCATTTTGATACTAAAAGCAAACAACACTTTGGCTTCATTACACTGGGCACTGTATAAGTAGGAAGTAAATTATAACACTGATCTGTTGAGCTTACAGCCATATTGTAGGAAGTTGGCTTTTGAGCAAGTACACATGATAAAAAGTCTCTCATTGTTTGTGGAGGGAATGCCATAGTGCAGTTATATTAAAATATCATCACACTTACTGAAATCTGTTTGCAAGCACATGTAGTTCATATGTACATGTTTGTGTGTGAAAAAAAAATAGTTATATTTGTTTTGTTCCTTTCTTACTTCAAGTATTAAATGTATATTGTTTTTAAAAGGTGACAAGGTTAACATGAAAAAATTGTGCTGTAATTTATTTTAATATATATGATGAGTATGGATGGGAAATTAAACAGCCTTGCTGTCATGATTCATGAAGCACGTGACAATTCAGGTTTGTCCATAACTTTGCTTCATGTTTGAGCAAAATATGCTAATATAATGGGAAAAAAAAAAAAAAAAAAAAAAAGCTTTGTTTGTCAAGACAGTTGTCCTGAATGTCATTTTAAAAGTTACTTTAGGGCTTATGTCATGATGTGTGTCATGCTTATCCACAATGAAACCCAAATAAATAATTCCATGGAGTGGCAAAATTTACTTGAAAAAGTGAAGAGAATTTACATTTTTTCCTCTATTGTAGCTATCACTTTTTTTCACCCAAAGTGTAGTGCAGGAAACTAAGATAAGAATAATACAGTTTTCTTAACACCACACCCGAGGTCCTTCGTGCCAGGTCTTCACAACAAGTTAACTTTTCAGGCCCACTGCTTTTGAACTGACAATCTAAACCATTACAGTGAGAAAGAGAAGACTCTAGAAGATATTTTTAATTTATTTACTCTCCTCTTTCATTGCATGGAGCCCTCAAACACAGGGAAAAATCTAGGTCTCATTCAGGCGTGTTTTGGGATTTATTATCCATATGAAGTATCAGTCAGCCTGTTCCCTCACTTTCACTCACACAGTGTGTTCAGGTAATTGATGGGGATACCAATCAGGCAAATGCTGGAAGGAAAAAAGCTTGCCACTTAACAGCACCACAGAGACAACAGCAGAAAGATAGATTTCCCCAGCTGTGTCACTTGGAAGGCAACCAATACAGAAAATCTGCGTCTGAAACATGGTTGCTGAGGAAATCACTGGTATTCAAACACCTCTGTGACTGCACTGACAAAATTAAGTGGTGAAAAGTAGATTCTGCTGAGCTTGAAACCTATTTCAACCCCCTGAGGCTTGCCACAGTCCACCAAATCTACAGGAGAGAAGAAGGACACAGGCTGTAATATAAACTCTTGCTACTCCCATTTTTCCACAGCTAGGTACTTTTACCAACAGAGAATTTTGTTTATGGTTTCTGGAATAATCTGAATTAAGATTTATCACCCATGTACCCATTATACTCTAAACTAGGGTCCTATTCAGAAGAAGCGAAAACAGTTGTTATTGCTACCTCAGGAAATCAAGAAGTAGCTTGAAATCCTGATAGATTGCTGGGAGCAGAGAGAGACAGACAGGGGCTGAATCTGAGCTCTCCAATGCCTCCTGAAATCTGTCTTATCCTTCTGCATTTGCATTTGACACCTCCAAAAGATTTTGACTGATTTGTACCACTGTACCCTCCTCTGCAGCAGAATGTCAAATGCAAATGCAAATTGTGAGCTAAACTTTACTATTGATTTTATTATACTAATCCACTTCATTAATAATCTTTTTATTTCCTTTAATTCTTTACTCTGATTGACAGTCTAATGTACTGCAATACTGTCTTCAGTACGACATGAAGAAAGAGCCATTGCACCTACCACTGCATTGAAAGCACTGAGTTTTTTTCTCAGAAGATTCCTCCGCCCTAAGATTACACTATCTCAAGAGCTGGAACCTGTTCCTATATATTCCTCTGTTGAGGAATTTCCAGTTCTTACAGTAGAAGAAACTACTAGTTTTCTCCATGATAAGCAGGTAGAAAAAAACACCATCACTGACACATTCATAAAAATAAAAATTAAAAAAAATTCTTATCTATGAATAACTCTTAACATACAAACACCAAGAAAGATTTTTAAGAGAATCAAAATTTTCTAGAGCACAGTCACTTTCAAAAATTTTAAAGAATATTTATACTTTTGCAGACCCACTGTAGAGGATTTGCCACACAGTTAGTAGACCTATATTGGATACTACCCTTAAATAAACAAATCTTGGCATCCAAAGTTTATTTTAAGAAATGCCTGGGTTTAATATTTTTGTATTTTAAGAAGTTGATGGGAAATTGAAAATCACACTACTTACCAAGTAAATTCAATTCACAGAGACTGAGTTATTTCCACATGGGGGAATGCTCACAGTGAATTTTCTGCATCATAAAACTTTCCCATATATAGCTGTAGATGACATGCTATTTAAAAAAGGGCTTTGTTCATCTCTTGTACTATCTGGACTGCGGGAGAGGCTGGTAATTCATGCTAGTAAAGCACAAATAAAGTGTGAAAGTGCTAGATTAAGAAACACAAAGTTATTGCAAATGAACTGGCCTTTCTGTCTACAGGCTCAGTAGAAGTCTGGGAGATTAGATCTAAATTCCTTCTGTCCTAGATACAGGAAGTTCCTCATGGAAAGCCTTATTTTGCCTCTGTTCTTGGAAGGACAAGTTTTAACCTTGGTAATAATGGGAAATTAAATACAGTAGAAGTTAGTAAAATACAGCACTGGATAGTAACGACAAATAGAAATTAAAAATTACCTAAAAATTATGTTACACTGGTACTTAGCACATTGTCAAGTAATTCTGAAATTATTTGGGCTTGCAGGATCTGATTTATTAATTAATAGCTACAGGATTTATTCAGATAGTTAAAGCTGTAATCACCAGCTGGAATATCTTATTTACCTCATCAGTCCCTATGTGGAAGTTATATTTTTCTGAGCTATTTTCCAGTAACTTTCCTATTTATATAACTCAAAAGCACAAGTGATGGAGAGCACACTTATTTTAGTATGGGAAGGCAATGACAAAAAATTTAATCTATTACTTTTGCTAAGAGAGCTCTTTGCTGTATGTACAAAGATTAATAGATTACATTCATTATCCAAATTATTGCTATCACTGAAACCAAACATCTCACCTTAAGAATCTATTGACCTTTTATACATCTAATACACCAGTTCTAATGTACTGCAAATAACATTTTGCTTTCCCATAGAACAGGCATGCCATGCAAAGGGGTTAGAGGCAATGCAGCCTTCCAAGTTACACAAATATTTGCATTTTAATGGGCCTTACTGCATTTTTTGTTGGCTTTTATGAGTTTGGCAGGCTGTCACATTTTGCTCAAGGATATCAGATCATTCTTGCCTGGCTTGGTGAAAGCACAGCTGTCAGTTGGTAACAAAAAGAGAAAGCTGGAACTCAGGATTTCTTAGCTGTAATCAAAACCCCTGGGCCTCTACCTCTCTGGAGAGTACAATAATAATATTTACCTTTCAAAAGGAAGATTCTGACATTTCCCTAAGGGTTATAAAGCCAAGGAGTTCGGAGTTATGGTTCACCCACGCCTGTGGGAGGAATGGTAATTCTGATGGAGGTTGGTATCAGACAAAGAAAACTTTTTTAAGGAATGCAAACTCTACTGCTCAAAGAGCTCCAGGTGAGCACTCCTCTTGGCAATGTGGTGACAGCAGCGGTCTGCCCTGTGGTCAGCATTTCCAACAGTTCTAAATAAAGGGTCTTGCAGAGCAGTGGCAGTATATGAAAGAAAATTGTCATGAGAAATGCACACCAACTAGACTGTCTTTTATGCAGTTCAGTGGTATATTGCATGAAAGGACCTCTTAATGCCTCACTTAATTAGTGGCTTGCAATGCTTGAAAAACATGATTATCTCAAAAAGCATCTATGAAGATTTGTGTCTTTGCCTTTGATTATAGATGAGAAATGCTGAAATGAATGCAAACCACACATCAAATGTCAAGTGTCACACCAAGAACTCAGATTATTATACTACAAAAACATTTCCATTTGGTCCTTATACAAGTCTACCAAAACTAGGTCCCATAATTTCCCTACTCTCTAATCTAAGTTTCTTGAAAGAAAGCTAGCATTTCCACAGGTTCCCCAACTCATTAATAGGTAAAGTAACAAGCATACACTTTTCAAATTACTGCTGCCAATGTTTATGGTAGGGAATTTGTCCTGACACAACTCTGTTTGCCACAACATTGAGTTGTGGCCAACCTTGTCTTCATATTTTAATCAAGATTGTTTTGCTCATACATGAGCCAAACACTTGGAACTTCCCCATTCCCAGCTTCTGCTTTAGAACGGAAGCCAGAAGGTTTTGCTGTGAATGACAGTAAAGCACACTTGGTAGTGAATGAATGGTTACTGCCTTGCACCCAGCAGTCACTGGGAATTGTTTTGGAGGTATGGGCCTACCTGGCATGATTAAAAGTAACAACTGCTCCTTGGGAACAAGATGAACCATCCATTTTGTCTTTCAAGACCACCACCAACTCAAGACACTGGAAGGTGTGTGTCCAAGTCATTTAGAACTGAAGGAAGTATTTGCTGGATGTGCCTGCCATCTTAGAGAATTGCATACAAAAAAGACATGGGAGAAATCAATTTGTCATTTAAGGGTTAAATTACTGAAGGAGAAATGCTAATCACTACAAACAGGAGGAGGCATGGATAAAATTTAAAAAAAAAAGAACTTTTCTCTAGTCGGTTTTATGGTGCAAGAATGAAAAGTCAGATAGATGAGTAAGACGTGTACTTGTTGGTGAGAAAATAATTTTCTCAGTGAGATAAAATGCTCCCTTCAGATCCTGTACCAACACAAGGATTCTGCTCTCTCCTTGTTCAGAAAGGAGATCTATAAACCACCTCATTTCAATACAAATACTTTCTTAAAATGCGTTCTGATATGTTCAAAATATCAACCCTTCCTGGGTTTTCAACAACTGTTGTAATTGTTTTTCATTGAAATCAATTTTAATTGTAACACTGTTCTGCTACAGCCCTATTGTCTGTGTCCTGAATTGTCAATTACTTAAATGAAGAAATAAAGGCTTGAAAGTTCATTGTTGTAATTGATTTCTATGTTTCAATTATCTTATCAGAAACAAAGTTATTAATTTCATCTGTTGAGGCACAAAGAATGCTTTCCTTAAAAAAAAAAAAAAAGGAAAAAATAAACTTAAAAATCCATAACTGTTTCACTTGTGGTTTTTAAGACAAAAGTTTGAGGCTGTCATTAAAGTCCTCTGCTGTAGTTTTGTAATTCTGGAAATCTACATAGCATTTCTAGTGGGTATATTGATTATAAAGAAAAAAATGTTTTTCTTAAATACTCTAATAAAGTTGCTTTTCTACATATATAACCTAGTTTCCCCCAACTAAGATACTGCTTGCCATGTCAATATGAACCCCCCGCCTGCCCTTTCCTCACACGTTCCAAGCAGAGTGTGACTGGTAAGTTCCACATGTGATGTTCCCACCAAGTCTCAGGACCATGAAATATAAGGATTTGTCCCAGTGCCTTCTTCCCAGGCAAGCATGGGCAGATGGGATCTGAGGAGCTTCTGATCCAGAGGCTTTTAGATGGTCCCTTCCACACGGGAAGCCCTTTGCCTGATGTCCACCCCTACTTTGCTGTTCATCATTGCCAGAGAGGAGACACATCTGCCCCCACAGGTGGAAACAACTTTTCGTTGCTTTGGAGGTGGACGTGCCCTCAGCCATCAGCCACTCCTGTTCTGCCGAGGTACGTACACTTCTGGGCTCTGGTCTCATGCCAATGTCTAACTCCCAAACAACAGCTGGAACAGTTTCAATGGCAACCAGCCTATGGAGAGAGCTGGGCAGAGGCAGTGACAAGCCTTGGGACAAGTGTATTTGTGAGCTACAGAGTGGTTTCTAACAGCAAAATCCCTTACCAAGAGGAAGTAGGTGCCAGAGGCGCCTAGCAGGGCTCTGGGACAACACAGCCAACACGTGGTGACAAGTGCCAAACACCAATGTTGAGCAGAAGATTTAAAAATTAGGAAAGACGGCTTGCACGAAGCCCCAGCAGAGTGTGCAGAGGCACGAGTGGTGGTGTGGCCATGACGCTGCCAGGGTGAGCACTGCTGCCATGGCCCATTGCAACAGACTTAAACGATGAGCTGAGTCACACTCAGCACTCATTTCCAGGCACTGGCAGAGTGAGCCCAGCCTGGTTCATGCTTGAACTCTGCTGAGTGTGTGTATAAGGCCTGGAGGGTCAAGTCCAGGTTTGGCTAGTGCAGATTCCTGCTTCCGGGGCTACTGGTGGCAGCTTTTGGTGCTCACCCCCAGAGTTGTTTCCTGTGTTTGCCCAGCCCTACCCAGTGCAGGTAGCCAGGCACTGCAGTGGGGTGATATGGTGGGCCAGTAGGAAGCCAGACTGCTCTCTGTGAGAGCCTGTCTAACCCATCAAGTTCTCAGTGCAAGCAAAAGCTGAGTTCAGATTACAACACAATGCCTGCCACAGGCCATCAAGTGCTGGCAGCCAGTAAGGAAGTGCTCCCAGACAACTAAAAGCGCACTGCTCTCATCACCCTATGGCTTCACTGACATCCCCTCCACAGCACACACATTCCCAGCTGAGCAGGAGACTGCAGGGACAGGGCCCAGAACTGGAGTGGGTGACCTCAAGCATGAGAGCTGGGCAGCCTTTCTCCACAGCCATCCTGATATTCTCAGTCTGATGATGCAAGTGGAGCTCCAACAGGTCTATGAAGCCAAACAACAGTTCACCCTTTTTATCTGGGATCTTCCAGACAGTTAGGGCTAGTGCTCTTTAAAAACCTCTTGTAAAATATCTGCCTCCATTGAAGAGATAAATACTGTCTGAGTAATCCCTGTAGAGATGCCCTGCTGAGAAGTGATACCTTTGGACTAAGTAAAAGGAGTTGTGGCTTTGCTGTACCATAGAGGTAAAGGACAAAGGTGTTCTCAAACAGGCCTGTGAAAAAATAATTTTACAGCACAGAAGCCCAGAGCAAGTTGGAACACAAAGGTCAACTGGAGTGAGAACAATCAAAGCCAAGTGTTCTGTGCCCCAGAACAAGGGATTGTAAAAAATACATCCTGTTGCTGCTATGAGAGTGCTGGAGGTTGTCAAGTAACTGCATGTTTCTTTGGTCGATGTGTATCACAAAATTTTCGAAGCTGTTGGGGATTTTATGCCAGTTAAATGAAAGGAATTACTTGATTTCTCAGCAACAACAGAAACAAGAAAGATATCACAGCCCCTGCGTCCAGCACACAACTAACACAGTTAAAGCCCTAATCACCTGCAATTATTCACCCTGCACCTCTACTTGAGATTATGCACAATTTTCTTCCAGAAAAGATAATGTGTTCTTTAGGAGATCAAGACCTTATGGATACATTTTTAATATCAGAAATGGTATTGTGTGTTATAGTAATACTGCAAGTTTTCTGTTACAGCATAAATCCAAGTTAAGAAGGCAGTATATTGGATTTCTTAACTGTTGCTTTTGGTCACAGCTTGCATCCTTGTGGGGACATCTCAAAAATCAGCCAGGTCTTTCTTATCCAGTATTGAAACATGGTGGTGCAAGAGGTTTTTCTTTGTTGGTGCTCTGTTTATAATTCATATATTTTCCTGTATTTGAGAGGCTTTATTGTTGTTGTGTCCTCCCTGAATTAACTTTACAGGAAAATTGTTGGGAAATACTCCTCTTGTTTGTACATTTTTAGGTATTAGCCTACTCTGCATCTAATGAAGGCAGTAACAGTCTTTATCTGTATAGTCCCCTTGAGCTCTTTACAGATTTGTCATCTCCTGTAGATGTGTGGCTGGCTTTCCTCATGACAGGCCGTGTAAAACTCCACTTCTAGAAAGGGCCTATGAAAACCACTCAAGGTCATCCTTGCTTTTGTGCAGGAATAACATGCCTTAATTTAATATTTATATTTCTTTGATTTTCAACAGCCAGAATCAGAAAATCAGCCTCCCTTTGAAAAGACCACTAGTCTTTTCGGTTTTTTACGAGAAAGTACTCAGTTTTGATGAGAAGAGCATCATGTTGCACCCTGAATGCACCATCCTAGCTGATGCATACAGAGAAGAAACTTTAGCCATTCTCTGGATGCTCTAACACATGATAAGGGAATTCACAGTGCCTGCACCTCAGCCACTTTCTCAATATGATTTAGGAGAGAAGCAGTCATGCACCACTTCTCAACACTATGTGAGTTTCACCTACAACGTTCACTTATTCCATTCCACATTTCTCACCACTATCCTTCCTCCATCCCAAACACTCCTTTCTATAGTGCTCATTTGTCTGAGCCAATAACTTTCTGTTTCCTACTAGTACTTTGGTACACTCCCATCACTGAGTACAAATGTCCCTTTGCTGATTCCAGCCTCATTTCCCATCATGTTGCTCCATTGCCACAATTTTTTGCATTTTTATCCTTAGCATTATTGTGTCTGTGGATTGGGTTCCAAAAGAATCTGATTCTTATATTTAGAAATTAATTAATATTCAGAGTCTGTGCACTGTACAAAGTGCTTATTAAATAATGAGAACATAGCATGCAGAACTCCTACTCTCTCTCTTGCATTAGTAAGAGGTGGTTGTGGCAAGCATTAGTAAATTAAATAAAATTTTTATTACATATTCACCACATATACCTTTGAAGCCTGTATGTGTCGTGCCATGAATGCATAACTAGCATAGGGAATACAGACCAGAACTCCATAAGCCTCTCTTTGGGACTTTATAACACCTTTGACTATAAGGAAAAGCTCACTCATCTCCAGTCAGCAAGAAATTCAATTGAATGAATGTCAAATGTAAGCACTTACAGCATACAAGGCTTGAGTATAATTGTAACCGTGATATTTAGTTGCTGCCTGTAAGAAATGTTTGTATACAGCAATTTAAATTGTAACAGACAACACCAAATTTTTAAATTTAATTCAACTACTTATGAAAACTGTGAGTGCTTTAAATCAAGACTGAGAACAACCTTTCACTTATGAAAAGGGGTACACAAAAATTTCAGCTCAACACCTTGCTAAAAGCTTTGACTGTGTATAACACCCAGTCTAGAATTGCTGATCCCCTTCTTAGCATAAGAATTATTAGGTTCCAGTCATCTGGAATAAATTCCAGGTAGGTTTTAGAATGGATTGGATATGGAGAGTATATTGGGTTTGCATGGTAAGGTTTTGGTACCAATGTGGGCTACAGGGATGTTGACATCTTTAAGAAGCTGCTAGAAGCTTCCCCTGTATCCAGAGGAGCCAATGTCATGACAGATTCACCTGTGGCCAATGTTAAGCCCATCAGTGACAGTGGGAGAACCTCTGGAGTAATATAGTATAGAAGGCAAAAAAAACTCCATCAACTTCAACCAGAAGTGGAGGGAGAATATGGGAGAGGAACAGCCCTGCAGACATCAAGGTCAGTGCAGAAAGAGGGGAGGAGGTGCTCCAGGTGCTGGAGCTGAAGTTCCCTTGCAGCCCGTGGTGCAGACCGTGGAGAGGCAACTGTGCCCCTGCAGCCCATGGAGATCCACAGTGGAGAGCCACCTGCAGCCTACAGAGGACCCCACCCTGGAGCAGGTGGATGCCTGAAGGCAGCTGTGACCCTGTGGCAAACCCTTGTTGGAGTTGGCTCCTGGCAGGACCTGTGGCCTTGTGGAGAGAGGAGCCCACACTGAAGCAGGTTTCCTGGCAGGATTTGTAACTTCACAAAGGACCCTACACGGGACTGCTGGAGCAGTTTGTGAAGGACTGTGGAAAGGACTCACACTGGAGAACTTCGGGGAGGACTGTGTCCTGTGAGAGGGATCCCATGCTGGCACAGGGGAGGTGTGTGAGAAGTCCTCCCAGGGAGGAGGAAGAACCATCAGATGAACTGACCACAGCCCTGACTTCCTATCTCACTGATGGGAAAGAGGAGGTAGAGAAAATCTGGAATAAAGTCTTGATGCCAAGGGGCTTTTTTGCTTTTTGCCTAGCATTGCAACCCTGGTTAGTAGTGCCAGACAAAATAGAGTAATCTATCACCGTTAACATTCCAGAGTTGAGAACATATTACAACATGTTATCGCAGAGTAATGACGGAAAGATGAACGTTTAATTCTGTGCCTTAATTGGAGAATCTTTGTAAACTATATTAATTTGTTAGAACAGAATATATAGAGCTGTTACATAGACAGACTTATTTACCCACTTACCCACTTACTTACTTTACCCTTACACCCCTACCTCACCCAAACCTACCCTTTTGTACACTGGGCTTTGTTTCGGACCATGAGGGGGGAAAGACTGCCTCTCCCCGCTACCTTGTTTCGGAGAACTTCCAAAATACAGTTTCTGCTTTTCCCTACCTTCATAAAAACCGCCTCCGGCTGGTCTTTGCAACCTCAAGGAGGCAACAGTTAAGCCTGGAAAAAAGGGAGAGGGAGGGGAGTGTTTTTAAGATTTGGGTTTACTTCTCATTATCTCACTCTGATTTGATTGTTAATAAATTCAACTAATTTCCCCAAGTTGAGTCTATATTGTCCATGATGGTAAATGACCTCTCTCTGTTCTTGTCTCAATCCACAAGCCTTTCATTTTATTTTCTCTCCCCTATCCAAGCGAGGAGGGGAGTGATAAGATTGTCTGGTGGGCACTTGGCATCCAGCCCAAGTTCAAAGCACAACAGAGAGAGAATACATCAAATTATCTTGTAATGTGTAATGATTGAATCAGTGCAGGATCAGTTTTGTTTACCTGAACAACCTTTATGAGATTCACTCATTACTGGCTTCTTTTCTCATTGCTCAGCACTTTCCTGTTTCATTACACAGAACTGTAGCCACAAGTGGCATTTTACTTCTCTATCAATTTAAAGTAATTCCTTGGTCTTTAATGTTGTGAATGTGCATACCTTAAGGTTCAGTGCTCACACTTTTCTGGCTGAAAGCACACCACTTTCTCAGCTTTCTCTACCAGGCAGTTACCTGTATTTCATGCATGAAAACAGCACTGCCTGGTTGAATATGTACCATTAAACAGGTTCTAAAATTTGGATAGTTTTAAACAAACAGTATTTTCACTGCTTCAGCTACCGGAATTTCTACTGCTGTTTGATCATTTCCCCTGAAAACAATGGTCACTGTGCTGCAGGCAGGTTGGCATGTCTCTGTTTGTTCAATGAGTCTGACTCCTTAAGAAGTTGCAGGGAATTTTTAGATTCCCTGCACTTTGAAACAACAGGTATCACCAACGCAAGGCCACAGGCCTCAACAACAGCACATCTGTCACTTGCACGTTTTCTCGAAGCAGGAAGGGTGTGAGGGGCAAGATCCAGGTGCAGCAACCTTCCAGGAAGCATCCCTTGTCGAGCCACTCCTGCGGGATGCGCAAATCCCTTGGCACACACCAGGCACTCCCTGCAAGGTGTCTGCAGGCAGGCACACTCACACACACACACGGTCCAAACAACCGTGGAGACAAAGAGGCAGGAGGGGCTCTTCATTCAGCATTCCGAGGTTTAATGGCAGCCCACACTCAAAAAGTCCCAGTGATGAACAGCCACCGGATAGCTTGTGCAGAAAGATTTATGTAGGGGTAGAGAGGGGTGGCGAGACCATCAGGGTCCAATGGGGTGAGGGGCCAGGGGCGGAGATAAGGTGGAGTGACAGGGTTACAACCAATAGGGGAGGAGAAAGGGAGCCAGAGCCAATGGGGAACTGAACAAGGGAGAACTTTCCAGAGCTGGGGTAAGGGTTTATGGATGATTGACAGAGGGATTAACATAATGGGGTGTACACCAACCAGGAGATAAACCATTACATTAACTTAGGGGGAGAACCATAAGGCAAAACTATAGCATACACCAAAGCGGGGGAAACCTTAAAACCGTGCCAGTTTCAACCACTGCAACACACATCTTCATGGATCTGTACATCTGCACCATCCACCAGCCCTCCAGGCTCTGCTCCTGTGAGTCAGTAATGCACAGCATCCTTCCAAACACTTCATGGCATCACTGCTTTTGACAGAAGGCTGTCATGGTCTTGTGAACACTAAGATCATACATGTATGTACAGGGCAAATGGATCATGCCTCCGATTTTTTAGAGGATTGATGGTGGGGTTTTTTTGCTTTTTGTTTTTTGGTTGTTTTTTTTTTTTGTTGTTGTGGTGTTGTTGTTGTTGGTTGGTTGGTTGGTTTGATTTCTGGAGATTGCTTTGATGCAAAAGGAATTAAGAAGGTGGTGCTTTTTAATAAGCCTCTCCTTCAGAATGAATGTGTAGCTAAGATTAGGGGAGAATAAATCACAGAATCACAGAATCATCAAGGTTGGAAGAGACCTTATCTAGTCCACCATCCACCTAGCACCACCAAAATCTCCCCTACACCATATCCCCAAGTGCCACATCCAGAGATGGTGATTCCACCACCTCACAGGGCAAATGATTCCAATCTCTACTACTCACGCAGTGAAAAAAAACTATTTCAAATATCTGATCTGAACATCCCCTGATCCAACTTTCAGCCATTTTCTCTCATCCTTTCACTAGAGACATGGCAGAAAATACCAACCCCCACCTCACTATAACCTTATTTCAGGTACTTGTAGGGGCAAATGAGGTCCCCCCCATGATTTTCCTTTACTCCAGACTAACAATAACAGTTCCCTCAGCCACTCCTCATAAGACTTGGGCTACAAACTCTTCACCAGCTTTTTTGCCATTCTCTGGACACAATCCAGCACCTCAGAACTTTTGAACTGAGGGCCCTAGAACTGGACACAGCACTCGAGGTGTGGCCTCACCAGTGTCAAGTACAGGGGGACAATCACTGCCCTGGTTCTCATTACCACACCACACTATTGCTGATACAGGCCAGGATGCTATGGCCCTTCTTGGCCACCTGGGCATACTACTGGCTCGCCCATCATCCCATCTTTCTTGCTATGTCATATGTAGTGGGTGTGCAGATCTGTTAATGTGTTTTTGAGAGGTTACATTATGTAGTCTTGGCAAAAAGTATGGAAGTGCCTAATTGAGCTGTAGTTTTTTCTTCTCTGTGCAAGGACTTTGAGACTTTTTGCTGTTTTTCTTTCCTTTGAGACCCTTCTTTTCATGTAAACAAGAAAACAGAAGACAGACAGGCAGAAAAATATTAGACATACATCCTGTATAAGCATGGTACTTTATGAAATATATAATCAGATTTTTCCAGAGCAGCCTAAAAAATAAACTTAGTTCCAGAAGGAAAATAAACCAATAGCAAAAAAAACCTCTCCCACACTTCTGTACCCCCAGCAGATTACACTGTAGGGCAGTGTGTTATCTGTTTATTACAGTACCCAGATTAGCAGAGCAACTGGGTTAGCTACAAGAGAGCAAAAAATAACTTGAGAAGAATTCTGAGTTTATCTCAGAGGCTTAAATCTAATCACCTACATCTCTTTAGCTGTGTAATGTCTAACAAGAATTCAACTGCTTGGGCAGTTTTTAATTGCAATACCTGTAGAAAAGAGTCCCAAAAATCTAAACATGTATCCAAGAAATTTCTTCTACTAATGGCTTTATTTTCATAATAGCTACATTATTATAACTATCTGACATAGTTGTATGTGTCCTTTCCCGGGTAAAAAGATTGATCTTGTTCAAAGAAATTCTATTGTGATATAACTTTACTGTAGATAGATTGAATCATCTTCCTTTCATTCCTCAGTCTGTGACTTTTATAAAAAACTATAACTGTGGTTTGTAACTGTTGTCTGTTTTAGATGTCATGAATCAATGCTTGCATTTTTATTTTTACATTAATCCATTTTGAGCTGGATGTGATTTAAGGTTTCTGGATAGCAGCCCATCTACTTGGCACACAATATTGTGAACCTGCCATCTGGGTTTCCCAGCACAGCACCCACCAGAGGACAGGAGAGGTGAGCTTCATGGCAGTATGCACCCATGAGCAGCAGTGGTGACTGCTGTGACTACTGGTGATGCTGAAGGCCCACTACTATGCAGTAAGATACCAGGGAACTGGGCTGATGCTAGGAGATTACTGCAAGTTTATCAAAATCCTCTCCTTTCTATGTGTTTATAGCTACTCATCTATCTTAGCATAGCTGTGTAGGCCCAAAGAAATGAGAAAAATAGGGAATTGCCGTAGAAACATCACTGAAGGAAAGCATTGCTACCACAGATCAGCATCTGAACATGCTAGATATTATTGGAATACAAGACATTGATATAAGTGAAGAGTGGTAGGATGCCTCTGCCCACAGAGTTCTGTTCTGGCAAGTTGTGGCATCCTGTCTCCTATTTGGAGTCCCTCTGATATTCACAATTTGCTTTCAGCGATCTTAAATTGCAGGATGGGATTAGGATGATTGAGACAGATTTTTCAGAGTATAAATTACAGGGATCACTTTCCAATTATTCTAGTTTCTTTGGCTGGTGGCCATTTTCACCTTGAAAGAGCAGCAGTAGGACATCCAAGTCCTGTCTGACTGATGAGGCTGAAAAAGGGTATAACTCCTGTCAAAAATCATTTCCCTGCTCACTCTTGTGAGTGCTTGTGAGTGCTTACTCTTGCACTCTCACATGAATGAGTATGGTGTTTTAATACATGTGTACATGCTGCTTTCTCCCAATTGACTTTACATTTATACATAGCCTATGTATTGGACAACACATTGGAGAGAACTGTACAACTGTAGAAGTGAGAGAATCCAGGGATACCCCCTCATTTCTATTCACTTTTTAAAGTTATTGTGACATAAACAAGAACTGAATAATGCGGTGCTCTGTATCTCTGAGTGCCATTTTCTATGCTTCTCTCAACAAAGGAATTCACTCCATATTTTGGTTAGTCAGTATAACAGTAATGTCATATCCATTATTTGTCTAAATATGGTCCTATACAATAGCATTTCCTAATGCATAATCACATCAATAACCTTGTTTTGATGTTTAATCTGATGTACCGTCCAAAGAAAAATATTTGGTTTTGCCAGTCTGTTGTGGAGGTTTTGTGGATAAAGAATTCACAGGCTGAGCAACTGAATTTCCCATTTCACCCAACATCTAATATTTTCTTCAACAGCACATAGAACATTGTACAGGATTTTTTTTTAATCTAGACAATTATAATAGCATCACAGGGATGTACTGAAGACTACACCTAAAAGTGAGGGGAAAAAATCTTTGAAAAAATTATTAATATTAAATAAAAGTTAAATAAAAGTAGGATTTTTACTTATCATTCCTAAATTTAGTGACTATGAAAGGAGAAATCTTAAGGTTACCTATAATTCCTAGAGTATATCTCCTTTGGTCAATGAAAAATAAGACAAATGTTTTTCTGATAATAAAAGCACTGTGAAAGCCACAACAGTTATTTCATGGTCTAAGGCCACTGAACAGACAGAAGTATGTTTTGCAGTATGCCATACAACTTTTCAACTAAAATAAAACACGTCCTAGAATGCATGCATGATTACTTGCATTTTGAATAACCCAACTCTGAAAAATTGCATCAGTCTTCTTAAATTTCAACCTGACTTACCTTCTCACAAGCCAAGTTTTTATTGTCTGTCTTTTATCAATTATACAAGGTTAACATTTTTAAATGTCTTGTGTATAAAGTGTATTTTTTTATACTTACAAAACTCAAAAGCGACCAAACCAATTTTTGCTTAAACCTCGATAAGAAATCCTCAAAAAAGGATAATTCTCTTAAATCCCTTACGGCTAAGGTGAATCATGAGGACACAAGTTTTTTATAGCTGAGATCATCATTAGAAACTTCAAAAGAGTGTTGCATTCATAGCTGAAATTTTATCTCTATTCTAGCATCTGGATACACCTGGATAAACACATCGTGCAATGGATGAGCAACTGGCTCACAGGTCAGGCACAAGGGGTTATAGTGAATGGGCTGACATCAGACTGGAGACCTGTCACTGATGGAATTCCACAGGGCCCCATCCTTGGCCCTCTGCTCTTCAACATCTCTATAAATAACTTGGACACAGGACTGGAAGGCATACTAAGAAACTTTGAAGACAATAGTAAATTGGGAGGAGGACAATAGTAAATTGGGACTGTCTTAAAGGTAGGGAGGCCCCGCAGAGAGACCTTGACAAATTAGAGCACTGGCCAATCACCAACCACATGAAGTTTAACAAAGGCAAGTGCCTGTGTGGAGCAACCCTGGATGTATAGACTGAGGAACAAGACATTGGAAAGCAGTGCCGTGGAAAGGAACCTGAGACTCCTGGTCAATGGCAAGCTGAACACGAGTCAGCAGTGCCCTGGCAGCCAGGGGGGCCAACCGTGTCCTGGGGTGCACCAGGCCCAGCAACGCCAGTGGGCAAGGGAGGGGATTGTCCCGCTCTGCTCTGCACTGGGGCAGCCTCACCTCGAGTGCTGGGGGTAGTATGGGTATCACGATATAAGAAAGATACAGAGCTCCCCTATAGGAAGGCCACAAAGCTGGAAAAGGGTCTAAAGGGGAAGCTGAGGACCAGAGACAATGGTATGCAGTTATGCCAGGTCAGGTTTAGGTTAGATATTAAGACAAGGTTCTTCACCCAGAGGGTGGTTGGGCACTGGAACTGGCTCCCCAGGGAGGTGGTCACAGCACCAGCCTGACAGAGTTAAAGAAATGTTTGGACAATGCTCCCAGGATTGATTTTTGGGGCTGTCCATTGCAGGGCCAGGAGCTGGACTCAAGGATCTTTGTGGGTTCTTTTCAACTCAGGATATTCTATAATTCTATGATTCTGTGATCTGCAAGCTCAGGCTTCTAAGTATACAGGCATAGACAAAGTAACTATTTATGTGCATAAAATCATTGAATATTACGACGATATTTTTCTGGGTTTTGCATAGTGTCTAGCACTTGTTCCTCTCCTGCAGTCTGCTGATACCTTATCTCTCTTCTATTGTAATTTTCAGGAGTATAAACAAAAGAAAGAAGAAGGCATTCTTAGTTAAGCAGTTCATGTTCACCTCCTAGGAGGTGATAGAAAACTTTTCTTTTTACTTAACAAATAGTCCAGCTCTGGGGATTTCTGTGTAAAATATGTTTCTGCCCCACACCCAAGTAAGTCACACCATCATTAAAGAATAAAAAATGTAATTGCACCTCCCTGAAATGTTAAAAACTGTGGTGCTAAAATACTTTAGAGATAAAAATAAAATTAAAACCTTAATTCTTAAGACCCCACCCTGAAGATTCTCTCTTAAAATTAGTATGTGTTCACACTTTTCCCCATGACCATCAATATTGGCAGTATAGGGGGAATGCTGCCCCTCTCCATGTAAGATACAATTCTCTCAACTCACACTACCATCAGTGGAGCCAAGGGATGAAAAGACTCTTAGCTACCTTCAAACAGTATTTGCATGGTTGGCTGTTGCTGCCAGATCACCTGGACACCAAGTGTCACTAGCAGTGATGGTAGCACTTATGATCCTGTGGTTGCTGTCAGTAGTTGGGTGGGTTGCTGTATGGGTGATTGCTGTACATCTTTCCTACTGCCTCATTAAAGCTTTATTCTCTAACTCCATTAGTCTTTGTACCACAGGCATGTAACAAATAAACTGGCTACAACACAGGTATTGATCTGTTAGACCAGTGCTCGGTGCAGAATTCTTTGTTATCAGTTTGCCCCATGACTATTAGAATACACTGGAGTGAGGAATTACACTGGGAACAACATATCTAACTTCTATATTACTCAATGGTTCCTTCTATGACCATTTCTTTCCCAAGGCTCCATCATGAACACTGTCAGTCTCCCTAGGGATTCATGCTGAGCTCTCATCTTATTCTGGCTCAAAATTAATTATCTGGAGTCTAAAGAAGCAAGCTTGGTTGTTCCTATATAGTAGCCGAACTGAAAACTATAAAATCAGCTATTGACAAGAAACAAGATTCAAAGTCAGGGATTTAAACTGTCCAAAGAGCCAGAGAGGGAGAGAGGGGCAGAGTTTATCACCAAGTGTTTCCCAGAAAATTGCCTATGAAAAGCCTGACACTAAGTCCTGTTTGAAGCTTCCCATAGTTTCAGCTGTGGCCAACCCACCTCATTTTCAATGGCAAGTGTTGTGTTCTCTATCACATAACAGGACTATGAGGCATAAAGATGAGTCCAGCTTCCCATCAATTGAGGGATCTGAGTTCCAGCCTTTTGCTTTCTATATTTCATCTTGTGGCTACTTTTTAAGTTTAACTTAAAACCACTGTTTCCAAGTGAGCTCTGGATTCATAGTCTGTTTAGTCATTAACAGCGAGAAACAGAAAACTCAGTTGCAGTGGGGGAGATTAGCCAATACAAGATTTCAGGGGAAAACACCCCCAAGAGCTACTATGCTACTGAAGTGCAGAAAAGATTGCCAAATGAGGGCAAAGTCATTGCTGTTTTTCTCTGCAAGAAATGGTTTATTCTCGTAAGTGTAGCAAAATCTGGAGGACACCTGGATTTGGTGTAAATTCTAGTTCTAAACGTACCACTGATTTTCCCTCTGATCCTTTCTCTTAAAATGGAGAATTCAAAAATATTCAGAAATATGCAGTATGTACACTGTGACACTACTCTAGCTAGTAATTTAAATTTGAAGCTGACCAGGGTACACATCAGTTGCATTCATCCTGAATGGGGCAGACTGTGCTCACCTGTCTAGGCCCCATCACACACATGCCTCACACCAACTGATAAACTCATTTGTTTTCCCTCTTCTGAAGTGACTGCAACAACAAGCAAGGAGAACCTGCTGACCTCCAGGATGAGGTTCTGTGAAAATGCCTTCCAGAGGCATGCTGAAATTTTTCATCTCAGGCAACTGAACAGTAGTTTGGGTGGTGTTGCTCCACTGAGAGACTCCAACCCAAGAGGCAGCATTTGGAGGCTAATCACTGCAGATTAGCAAATTTTTTTAAACCTCAGACATGATTTCTTTAAGCAGCAACTGAAGGCCTCATTCTGCTTGCAAGTAAGAATGTTTGGTTGGTGAGAGTTCTCCCAGTGTAACAAAGTAAGCCTGAGAAAGAATCAAATGCATGCCTGCTCAGAGAAGTGATAGGACTTGTGGTGTCCTCCTCTCAGATGTGGAGCATCTCAGTAAAGACTGCTCTATACAGCTCCAGAGTGACAAAAAGTTAGGGTGCTAATTCATCCCCAAATGCAGACTGACGAAATATAAGCCAATGAAAGGATTTCAGTAAAAGAACAAGTGCAATATATTCCATAAAATCCAGACTGCTGTCCAGCTTTCTCACAGCATGTCATAGAAGAGGTGCAGAATTGTGGCTGATGTAAATTCACAGAACTTCATCAAAAACAGTAGGGTTCCTCTAATTTAAACCAGTTGAGGATTGTGTCTCAAATCTTAGCCATAACAACATGCTGTAAGCCAAGAGAAAATTGGTAGAGAAAATAACATAAAAAATTGGTGCTGTGATGATTTTCTGTGATACACAACTTATCATAAATATTTAAAATCCATTATAACTTTTTATTTATTTTTAAATATAGTATGCTAATTTTGTAATACTAAAATTGGTCAGTCCACTTACTAGCATAATTGTTGCTCTGCAGTTTGCTACAAGTTTTGATTCAAGATACTCACTAGCTTGATTGTATGTTCAGTTGAATTAAGAAAAAAACATACAAAAAAAGAAACTTTTCAATGCAAAATATATTATAATAACTAACACAGATAAGAGGAAAGAAAAATTGCAATCTGGTTGAGGGCATAGGAAAGCTTTCCATAAATTAAAAGTGTCTGCTGCGTGTTAAGAAATCATAATAGTCAGAGCAAACGTTGAGTGAGATGCTCTGAGTAGAATGAATAGTGTTACAGAGATTAAAATATTAACTGGTGGTTAACTGGCAGCATTTCATTGAAAGTGTTTTTTCGTAGAGAAGGGAATAATGGCATCAACTAGAAAGAAAGATGAAAAAAATGGGTCTGGGAAAATAAATGGTTCCTGCAGATTTTCTCTCTGATTTATCTACTAAGTGTATCCTCCTACACAGTTACACTCTGTCACAGGTCTGTATATGAAGCACCCTCAGACTTCTGGGACTTTGAAGGGAGGAAGCTGCAAACACAAGTATCTAACAGCCATTTGGGCAGAATCTGATGAAGCACTGATTCATAACCTGATATATAATACGCTTCATCAGGGCTTCACCAGCCCATGATCTCACACATACAAACGAATTGTAGACTCAAGGGGAAAACTGAGTGCACAAATGAGTCTAACTGGTCACAGAGTCCCTAGTGCCATCCTCCCAAGGACTGGAGGGAGCTCTGCCCTGGAGAAACACAGGCACTAGCCCTTCTCTGCCAATGGAAACACAGCTTGTGCAAGATACCAGGACCTGACATTTCAGGGTGCCCATTTCAGCCCTGCTGAACATTTTAGTATTACAATCCAATAGCTGGCAAAGAATATGGTTGAGGAGGAGTAAAAGCAATTATTTCAATTGTTTATTCCAAAATGTTTATTTTTAAAACCTCCCTGAACACTTTTCCACCTGCACCATATTTCAGACAACAGCAATGTGACATATGAAGAAACAGTTCTGAGTGGAAATGCTGGTGCTCCTCAGACTAAAAGAGGAGTAGAATATGAAAACATAACTACACAAAATATCTTTCAGAGAAATTTCATGGAAAATTTTCATGAAAAGGGAAGGCTGCTAGACTGGAAGTCCCCAGCTGAAGCATGAGACTTTGTTGAATAAATGTCTAAAAATCTAAACTGCATTTACTTTTGGGGAAAAGTATTCTTTCTGCAGGAAGCTTGAAGAAATCAACATCTTTTTGCATAAAATCTCAGAATTTGTCAGGATAAGATCACTTTAACATTCCACTATATTTAAGGTAAAGATAGATGAGAAACCCCAAGCCCAGTAGTAAAATCTCACAGTATTTAATCACAGGCACTCCTTAAACATACAGTTGTTGCAGAAGATAATGCAAGGTGAAAAAGGAGACATGGGAAATGGAAGCCTTCATGGTGAATGTCTTCCAGTGAGGAAGAGCATCTCTTGTTGAACACGAAGGATGTTGAAATAATTTCAGAGATTTTCACATGCAGGAACAACAAGAACTTTGGTGAAAGGACAGTATCAGGCAGTATCTAATACAAACTGCAGCACCAAATTCACAGGAAGCAGGTTCCGGGATGACCTGTAATGGTCTGGACAGCCGTGATGGGGTTGGAGATGTGCAGTTATCTCTCCTCAGTCTGCAGCCTGGTAGTCACATCCATGTGCGTCCAGCATCAGCAAGGACAACCACAGTTGTAAAGATTTACAGCACACAGACAGTCGGAGAACTATAAGAGATATAGTTCTCTAGTCTATAGTATAGTGCTTAAGAGCGTGACTAATTCCAAACACAAATTAAATGCATGCTTTCAAGATCACGTTACTTATGGTTCACTTTGAAACATGATTAAAAAATCAAAGGTGCATTTCTGAGGGGATGCACCTCACACTTGAGATGTAAAAGAGGAGTTTCTGGGCTCTCTCTCATTTCGCTGGTATATTGCCTTAGAGCTCACTCAACATATGCTTCTACAGCACCTGATGCAGATTTACTTTGAACTGTGACAAATCCAGCATAAGTGAACAGACATGATGACAAATCTGGTTATAACTTGAAAAGATTCTATTTACATATTGTGTAGGGGAAACAACACAAAACAAAACATCCAGTGGTTCTGTTGCTTTTATTTCATAATTAAGCAAATAAGATGCCATTTAAAAGCAATATTTAATTATACTAAAATCACAATTGTTAAAGGAAGAGTATGAAAAAAGCTGTGAAATCTGAGCTTTCTCTTCCTCACAGATATCAGCAAATGCATTGACCTGCTATCAGGAGCAAGGAAATGCTGCTTTTCAGAAACCTGAATTAGTTTGTGCCTGACCCACTTCTAGTGCTTAAAGTTAATTACTTTTTTGTGTGTTTATTTTTAAACTACAACCCATAGGAGCTGGGATTCAACAACTAAGTTACTAAAGCCTCATACCTAGAATGTCATGCAAAAAAGCTGGCATTCTAGCTCAAGAGCAGTCACACAATATCTCTCCAATTTTGTTGACTTTTTTACTACCAGAAAAGGAAAGCTCTAAAACACACGCATTACTTGAGTACCCTGTCAATTGATGCAGAGAAGCAATGACAGTCCTGGACTGACTGGACCCTTTCATTTTCAGACTGTGTTGTGTATTAAATGGGATTTGTTGGCAGCTGCAAGCCCACCAGCCACCAGTGTTTTCTTTTCTCATAAAAGGATCAAGAAACCCTTCCATTTCCAAGTCTGTCAGCTGAGTGCTTTTCCTTAACCATTGTTTACTCTTTCCCTTTTCTTAAAGGATACTCAGAGTTTACATAGAAATTGATAGAAACACAGGGACTAGAAAGCAGCCAGATGTTTCCTGTGTGCCAAAACTACTAATTCTAATTTTCATATACTTGCTTTTCTATCTGCAGACACATTGCTTTTGGCATTAGGCTTGCAGTGCTCACTTGAAGAAGTTTTTATCAGTCATTTTCTGGTGTAGTCATTAGAAGCTGCTGCTGCCTCACTTTGCACAGTGGCACCTGGCAGATGTCTCCATTTCTCAGTGAAAGGAAAACTCCTGGCTCTTCACAGTTGTCTTCTCACTGAACTTAACTCAATTATCCTCATTTGCTATGAACAAGATCAGCATCACGCCTTGTCTAAACGCACGGCTCCTGAATTTCAGCCTGAATTTAGTTTTGGAATGGTTATCATTGGGGTCTATTAATGAATTCTTGTTGGAGGCAAGTATAAGTAACTTATTCCAAATTTGAAAGTGGTTTGGTTGAATGAGGAACTATAATCCGACATCAAGGAAAACATTTTCTAGATCCAAACAACTGGTGCTTTGCTGATTTATCACACAGCAGTTGTGGTGTAGAGTCTCAGAGCTGAGACTACCTCCTGCTTCTCTGGAAAAAAAAAAAAATGATCACAAACAAGTAGCAACCATTGCACTAGATGATTTTTCAGTTTAAACAATGATGTGAACATAACAGTTAGACAGTATAGAACATAATTCTTACCCCCTACTCTGCTCTTGGGAGACACCATCTGTAGTACTGCATACAGTTCTGGTGCCCCCAACATAAGAAGGACATGAAACTCTTGCGGCAAGTCCAGAGGAGGCCACAAAGTTGACAAGGGGACTGAGGCACCTCAGCTATGAAGACAGGCTGAGAAAGTTGGGGTTGTTCAGCCTGGAGAAGAGAAGTTTGCATGAAGACCTCATAGTAGCCTTCCAGTATCTGAAGAGTTCTATGGGCAATCTGTAAGTATTGCCTCCCTGGGTTACAAACAGGAGCCAAAAGGTGGTTTTATGAAGGTAGAGAAAAGCAAAAACTTTATTTTGGAAGTTCTCTGAACAAACTGCAGGGGGAAGGAAGCACTCTTCCCCTCCACAGCCCAGAACAAAGCCCAGTGTACAACACAAAGGATAGGTTTGGGTAAGGAAAAAGGACTAAAAGTCCTCTAACTCTTCGTGCAACAGCTCTATATATTCTGTTCTAATAAATTAACGTAGTTTACCAAGATTCTCCAATTAAGGCACAGAATTCATAGGTTAATTCCTCATGGCATCTTTCCATTGGACCCTTCTGTTCTCCCTAAATGTTCATCTTTCAGTCGTCACCCCGTGATAACATGTTCTCAACTCTGGAATGCTGCGATGATAAGTGACTCTATTTTCTCTTGGATATAGGGTATTACTAACCAGGGTTAGAGTGAAAAAGTTACAGGAATTCTAACCTAGACTGGGCAAAAAGCAAAAAGACTCCTTGGCATCAATGGGGCAACCACAGCTTCTCTTGGCAACCTGTTCCAGTGCCTCACCATCCTCACAGTAAAGAATTTCTTCCTAGTATCTCATCTAAACCTACTCTCTTTCAGTCTGAAGCCATTCCCCCTTGTTCATGTCCTTTTAAAAAAGTCCCTCTCCAGCTTTCCTGTAGGCTCCCTCCAGTTACTGGAAGGCCAGTATAATAAGGTCACACCAAAGGCTTCACTTTTCCAGGCTGAACAATCTCAGTTCTCTCAGTCTTTCCTCAGATGAGAGATTGTCCATCCCTCTGATCATCTCTGTGGCTCTTCTCAGGACTCACTCCAAGAGGTTTACGTCCTTCCTGTGCAGGGATCCCTGAGCAGTGTTCCAGGTGGGTCTCACCAGATGGGAGCAGAGGGGCAGGATCCCCTCCCTCTCCCTGCTGCCCACGCTGCTCTGGATGCAGCCCAGGACACGTTTGGCTTTCTGGGCTGTGGGTGCACATGGCTGGGTCATGTCCAGCCTCTCATCCCCCAGCACCCCCAAGTCCTTCTCACAGGGCTGCTCTCCAGCTGTTCATCCCCAGCCTGTGCTGATACCAGGGGGTGCCCTGGCCCAGGTGCAGCACTGTGAACTTGGTCTTGTTAAATGTTGTGAGATCCCCATCAGCCACTTCTCCAGCTTGTCCAGGTCCCTCTGGATGGCCTCCCATCCTTCAGGTGTGTCAACTGCACCGCTCAGCTGGGCGTCATCTGCAGACTTGCTGAGGGTGCACTCGATCCCTTCATCTGTGTCATTAATGAAAATGTAAATAACACTGGTCCCAATACAGACTCCTGGGACTCCACTTGTCACTGCTGTCCGTCAGGACTATGAGACACTGACCACTACTCTCTGGATGTTACTGTACAACCAGCTTCTTATCCATCTAAGAGTACACCCATCAAATCCATCTCTCTTCAATTTAGAGAGAAGGATTTCATCCCTTCAGAGTACTCCCAAAGCTGAACAAATTATTTAATTTTTCTTGTTTTCAGACACATCCTATAAGGTCCTGTGTAGTAAGCACAGTTGTAAATCATGACTAATTAAGATTTTCTTTGCTGAAGCTGTGTCTATCAGCTGGGGTAACTCTGTTCTGATGAGAAAGTCTGCCTAGATTCTTGGTGAAGCCATTTGATAAGCAAGCTTTTAGCTTCTGTGAGCAGGAAAAATAGCATAAATTACTGTGCCTAAGAAATCTGATTCTTAGGTTTTATAAATAAATTCTTACATTTTTGTACTTCAAGAATGTGGAAGGCACCTTAAACAACACTTGGAAGACCCTTACACAATTTCTGTATAAATACAAATAAGTATTACTTTGAGGGCCAGATCTTTTGAATCTGTGCAGAAAAAGATTCTATGGAGGCTCTGGGACTGGCATTTCCTAATGGTGGTCTGAGAAAAAAGTGTACTAGCTAAAGTGCTACTAATAAATTTACTAATAAACCTAGCCCCGCTGTTGTCTTTCAGGAAGACAGCAGTAAAGACATGGCATGTGAATGTCTTTAGAAACCCTGTTCTGGATGCACTAAGCCAAAACTGGAGTGCTGCACCCAGCTTTGGAGTTCTAAGTATACCAAAGTCATGAACCTGTTGGGAGGGAGTGAAGGCCCTCTGGATGAGGGCCACAAAAAAGAGCAGTGGGAGAGGGCACTTCTATGAAGAAAAGCTAAGAGGGTTTGGGTCGTTCAACATGAAGAAGAGAAGGCTCTGGGGAGACCTCATTGCAGCCTTCCAGTACCTAGCGGGGGGCTACAAGAAGGACAGGGAGAAACTTCTTCAGTAAGGCCTTTAGCAATAAGACATGGAGTAATGGTTTTAAACTGAAAAAGGTTAGATTCAGACTACATTCAGACTACTCAGATACAAGGAAGAAATTTTATGCAATGAAGATTGTGAAACCCTGGAAGAGGTTGCCCAGGTTTTCCTTCCTAGAAACATTCAAGGTCAGGTAGGAGGGGGCTCTGAGCAACCTGATCTAATTGACGATGTCCCTGTTCATTGCAGGGGGTTAGACTAGCTAACCTTTAAAGGTCCCTTCCAACTCAACACATTTGGTGATTCTAAAATAAATTTATCAATAGTCAAAGGGTTCAGCTTCCCTGCAGAGTTGGCCTTGAAGTATTGTGAAGTATGTCTCTCTATTTGCTACTATTACAAGGAACCTATGTAATGATTTCTTAGTCTTTTATATCGGAGCCTGCACTTGTTTCTCCTAAACTGAGGAACTTCGGGTTATGAGAACTTCAAGACAGTATTGTAATCATTCTTGAATACTTCTTTTTCATTAAAAAGTCATTAATCATATTTGAGTACGTAAAGGCAAAGCAAGAATTCAGTGAAGCCCCACAATAAATCTGTGGGACAATTCCAAGCAGATATTCTGTACAGCAGACTGCCTCCATTTTCAGGAGTTTTGTTGTTGGTTTTTCTCTTGCTTTTTCCTTTTTTGTTTTCATTTTGGTTTGGTTTGGTTTTTTTCCTTAGAGGAATTTCTACTTTCTTCCTATGCTGAACAAGAAACTTTTACTAGTGAAAAAGTTCCTGAAGCTTCTCATGCTTTCAGTAAGCTTCANGTTTTTTTCCTTAGAGGAATTTCTACTTTCTTCCTATGCTGAACAAGAAACTTTTACTAGTGAAAAAGTTCCTGAAGCTTCTCATGCTTTCAGTAAGCTTCATGCCATCTGATTTGAAGATACAAACAATGTTTCTTGAGAAACAAGTTGACCAAATTTGGTCCACTGAGTACTTAAGGCTCTTGTTAATTTTCTGATTATTTCTGTAAGAGTACTGTGTTTCTAAAGCAGATCCAGGGCATGTATGAAGTAAAAAATCCTCAGCAGCTTTTCCTAGAAGTCACCATATGATTGCTTTGTAAAAGGGGATAATCACAGAATCACAGAATATGCTGAGTCAGAAGCGACCCACAAGGATCATCGAATCCAATTCTTAGATTTGCACAGGACACCCCAATAGTCACACCATGTACCTGAGATCTTTGTCCAAGCACTTGAACTCTGTCAGGCTTGGTGCTGTGACCTCTTCCCTGGGGAGCCTGTTCCACTGCCCAAGCACCCTCTGGGGGAAGAACCTTTTTTAATATCCAACCTAACCTTGCCCTGACACAGCTTCAGGCCATTCCCTCAGGCCCTGGCACTGGTCACTACAGAGAAGAGATCAGTGCCCACTCCTCCTCTTCCCCTCAATCTCCTCTTCAGGCTGAACAGATAAAATCACAGCTGCTCCTCATACGGCTTCCCCTCAAGGCTGTTCACCATCTCCATCCTTTCTGTGTAATCAGAATTAAAATCAATAACTGCAGCTTTATCTTGTTAAAGGAGATCTACACAAAACAACTCAGTCTCTTGCTTTGCCATGATCTCCCTGTGAACTCTGCTGAGCTGGACTAACATGCTGGCATGTACATGGGCACTGCTGTGCAGTGTGGCAGTGAGGTGTCTTAGAAAGCATGACCCAGAGAGTGAAGAGAGCGACATCCCATGGAAAAGATAAAAGCTTTCTTTTAAAACATTTCTGTTACAATCTTGTAAGGGGAGCTCGGCATCAGATGTTTCCTTTACACCCTTAGCAATGTTTTGTGAAATGAATCTGAAAAACACTTTACCAAATAAAGCTGTCAACACACTCCATGTCATAAACACCACTCCACACTCCTGTGTAGGACCAAACTTGTTCAGGATGTGTTTCTCAAAGTTAGAAGAATCTCTGAGTTGAAAAATACCATTGAGTTGAAGAATAACATCAAGTTTAAAAGATCCAAACAACATCTGCAAGGCTTTCAGAGAAAAGATTTTCTAGGCCAAGTTCTTCCCTGCACTTACAATGATCATTGGCCTCATAGGCACTTCTGGAATACTGAAAAGCACCACAGATGTTAATCTGCTCATTAATTACAGCACTTTCAATCCTTTGAGTTACATGAGTGTGTTTTTCTTGAAAAATACTGTGTGTTACACTTTTGTAGAATGACGTGCCCTAGTCATGCTGTCCAATTGTGTTCTTAAGATAGTCACTTATTAAATACATGTATCATCCTTATTATAGGATGGCATCATCATCTGGTGTAAGATAGCACCATGGATTCTTTACATGCTATCTGATGAACTGATGCATGGATTTGAAGGCCAGAGAAAACTTCTTTAACCAGTTTCTTTGACCTTATAAGTAGCAAAGGCTGTAAGATTTTCACAGGCTCTTGTATTACAAGAGAAAGATGCCAAGTAGCTGGCTTAGTTTCTAACCACTTTAGTTAAAAAGGAGAATGAGTAAGATTTTGCTAGATGTAGTGATATTAATATGGTAATTAACAGTCTGTACAGTGCATCCCCTTCTAAGAAAAATAAATATCACATGCCCAAGTTCATGTTAAAGATGTCCCTTATACACACAGAATATTTGCGTGCCAAAACTGTTTTAGTCATGTTCCAAATGAAGTATGCCATTTTGCCATTTTAATATGGCATCACTGCATTCCCATGGAACATGCACCACTTTCATCTCCAGATATTCCATTTCTATCTTCTGACTGAAAAAAAGTTACTTTTGGTTACATGGCAATACGTCATAGAGAAAATACAATTGAACATCAATTAAATATTTATTTTTCTAGGGACATTCTCCTTAGGTATGGATCTCCTGAATATGTTTATTCAAGAGGCAAAAAAGTAAAATTTGAAAACAGCTCCCTGTAACATGATTTTCCTCCAGCAAATTCAGATTTACAGAGAAGTCAATGAACAGATTTTAGTGTAGCAGGAATGTCAGATTTAAGTTCCTGTCCCTTTTTGTTAAAATACTGCTTCATTTTTTGACATGAATGCAGCTGAGAAAACTAGAAGGATTTTGAGTGTACTGAGAGTTGACTGCTATGCACTAGACTTTGAAAGATGTAGATGGTAAAACAGTGCCAACATCCAAGAGCCTCTGTCTCAGAATGCAGCTTGATAAACACAGCTCAAAGGAACTAAACACATTTTTTTCTTCATGCCTCCTTCCTTCTCCCCAGCACTGCTTTTGTGTGTTGCAGGTTTGTTATATGCTGCACATTCCCCAAAGCATAAGAGTTTGCCTGTTCCTTGAGAGAAAAAAAAAATTAATAAGTTAGGTAGAACTACTGTAGCAGTCAAACATGTAGGGCAACTCCTGATTTACACTCATCATATATAATCTATAATAGGTAAATGCAAAATGATGGTTTAGCAGCTCCTGAAAGCATTCAGTTTTGAAGACAGAGTAAATAATATAAAATATTAATCTGACTCCTCAAAACGTACCCTGATAAGTAGTGTTTAACACTCTCCAAAATGATATCTCTTAAATTATTCTTTTTTACTGGAAATTTATGCTATACATAAGAACCACATGTTTAAGTATCTCAGTAAATTTCATTCTCAAGTAATCAAAGTTGTGTGCTGCTACTGGAGATGAAAATCACTGTGAAGAGAACATAAGACTCAACATGCAACTGCAAGTTAGTCAAATCTGTGTGTGGGAGGAAGCCACAGAAATTTATTCAGGCTCCTACTTTAGTTCAGAGCACCAGTGTGAATTATACCAGAAAGCAAAATTCAGCCTAGATACAGAATCTCTGCAGCTGTCTTAGATAATAATAGATAGGGGATTTAAGCATTTTGAGGAGTTGTTTCTGGAGGACAGGTATACAGATGTCATTTCCACATTTCAGGGGCTTTTTTTGTTGTGGTGTATTTGGTTTTAGTTTTTTTCTAATTTAGGTACATCTATTTATTTTTATTTGCATGCAAAAGTGTACTTTTCTTAAAAGAATCTCTTTCAAGAGTATGATGAGAAAAATTGTAATGTGATGATATATCCTGGCCAAATCCTCAACTTCTTTGCCTTTTGCTCCTCACCTAGTGACTGGATATTTCAGCTATATCTCTCCTGACCCCAGAGATACAGAATTGTCATGTTGCAGGAAACAGAAAATACAGCATTTCAAAGGACTGAAAAAACGTTTCAGGAAAGAACTAGGACCACTTAAAGATGAGGTAAAGTTACAGAGGAAGGAGTCAAACTTTCAAGGTTATAAACTGAGTGAATTTCCAAATCAACCACATTTGCTGCAGAATGATATTCAAGATGCCACTTTGCAAAGTGGTAAGTGGTGATGTTGCAATAATATCCCTGCACAGGGCCTCGTACAATGTTCTCTGGTTTGTTTTTTTCCCACAGTAATGGATCAATAATGAAGACAGTAATAAAGAACTCTCCAAATAAATGCAGGGTCTGCACATAAAATTTACAGTCAAGTCAACATTGATATCAGTATATAGATGATATGCTACTGAACTAGCTTAAGGCTTAAAGACAAGGGCACAAGGAAGATACAACTGCCAAAATATGTATAATTTCACCTGTAAATTAACAATTTTTTTTTTACATATACCTCACACAAATCCTTGTGAGAAAAAAAAAATGCATATTTTTCCAAAATTTCATAAAATAAGTATAATCAATGGTCATAATTTGAAAGAGGTGCTTTAGAAATAATATAAAATTATATTCTAGCTACTTATAGAAATAAATAAGCCCTGATGAAGAATTAATCCCTCCCTCATTAGCACTTAAAACCTGTTTACTAGTCTAGTTAACATGGATACAGAAATACTTAAGTATGTAAAGGGGGCATACTTCATACATTCTTTAGTCTTTGATAGTGTGCAGTCAAAATCTGTCAATCTTGAATGCACACTTTGTCTATTTGAGAAACTCAATTATCAAATCAATACAAAGTAGTAATATTATCAGTATACATGCAAATGGCTGGCACTTCTGTAGTGCCTTTCTAACACTCCTCTGAATATTTTATAATTTCACAGCCCAGTTCTTTAAAACAATTTAGGATAGTGTCATTGGTTGACCCTGGCCGGATGCCAG
>WBMZ01001513.1:0-68360 GCA_013400975.1 Atrichornis clamosus
AGGCCTGTAACAGCCACAGTTCCTGTTTCTGGGTTTCCTGACTTAGATGCATAAACTGGTCTTTGGATAGCAATAAGTGTTCTGGTATCTTATTTCCTGACATACTTTGCTTCTCTGATGACTGGAAGTACATTTAATACATAGTCAAAATCCAGATACCCCATTTTCATTACTACCCTGAGAGTGGACACTGTGGTGTTGGTTGTGTAACATGAGAAGACCCATGTAAGCATCCATTACTTTATTGTGGACACTTATCTTATGCATTACTGTTGACAATTCCAGTATATTTTTTGCTAAACAAGTTATATAAATGCTCCCCTTTTCTGCTATTAATAGTTCAAATGTTATATTTTCAGAATTGTTCTTAGTTGGGCATGACATTTGTCTCTTTGGTAATGAAAAATTACATGCTTTTTCAAATCTTAGAGGGTCAGTTAAAGTATGAGTATCGTTGGAACATAGAGTAGATTACATAAATTATATCTTAACCAGGTAGTGATTTTGTTTGACATTCTAAAAACATGCTGATTATTGATTTCTTGGAAAATGCGTTAGCACATCCTCATTCTCATGATGAAATTTGTGCACTTTGTTTGGTGTCAAGTACAAAATGGCTTTATTATTCTTGCATTAAAAAGTGTTGACATTTTCATTTTCATATGGACAAATAAAAAACTCGCAATACTAATAAAGGAAATAGAATCACATTAATATATCACAAGCATGATTTGACTATTCTGATTTTAGAATATTTGCTCTTAATTATTAATTGTACAGATATTTCAGTAAAACCTTGTGCCAGTCATCATATTTATTATTCATATTTTATGCTAATAGTAGGTGATTTCACCTTGTGACTCTTATTAATGAGACTGGTGGATGACTGGTAGTCTTAAAAATCAAATGAGACCATTGAAAAACAGTAACTTGGATTTCTTCATCAGGAATTGTAGTGATAGGACAAGGTGTAAAGGATACAAATTGAAAAATGGGAAATTTAACTTAGATATTGGGAAGAAAATCTTTTACTGTAGAGGTGGTTAGACACTGGAACAGGTTGCCCAGGAAAGTTGTGGATGCCCCATCCCTGGCAGTGTTTCAAGCCAGATTGGATAACGCCTTGAGCAACCTGGTCTAGCGGAAGGTGTCCCTGCTCCTGGCAGGAGGATTGGGACTAGGTAATCTTTAAGGTCCAGTCCAACTCCTTTACATTCTGTGATTTTATGCTTCAGGAGAGTTTTGTAGTTCAATATGGAGATACATATACCTTTAGCTTGCCGCTTTGCTAATTCTTATTTCACTGATGTAAAGATATAAATGTTGTGTTTGCATTTTTGCCGAATTATCTTTACCAAATAGAGGATATATTTGGAATTGATACCTGTAACATGAGAAAAATCTTCCACTCTGCTGTGGAGCACTTTGTTCCTCAGTGATTTTGCCTGCTATCATTGCATGTTGATGAAGAAACTTCTTTATTTTGGGATGTGCATCCCAGGGAGTGGGATGTCATACTGGCAAAACTCTAGCTTATGTGTTGAACAATAAATATTACAGCAGTACAAGCTGGAACTGAATCAAACCTTTCCCCTCAGCCTTGAAGTCATGATTTTTTGCTGTGATGGTTGTTGGCTTGACTGTTTTGTCGATAGCAATAAAATATTATTTGTTCTGTCTTTTATGTAGCTACAGTTTTGCTTAATTTTGAAAAATGTCTTCTGCGATTAATTCTAAAAGAAGCTATTCAATACTTTTTTCACTTGAATAGATCATGTGTCCCTGTTTAGCTCCTCCAAATCATATCAGCAGTGAGTGTAGCCTTCAGTGAAACCACAGGACATTGCAGTTGAGCCTGAAAAAAGATTTGTCCTTCCAATGTTGATAATTAAGGGAATTATTTGTTTATTTTGTTTGATTGCAGGATTAGTTGGGAAAAGGATGGAAGGAATTAATGTTAAACTGATTTTTTTTCAAGAAGATCCTTCAGTGAAAATGAGTGAAAAAAAAAATCAGATTCCTTTTCCAGGCATTTGTTCAGAGCCTGTGACACCAGATATATAATTAATTTTGGTGCATTCATGATAAAGTTGAGTAATTGAAGACTTGGCTAACAAAATTCCCAATAGAAAGATGATTTCATTGTCCATTTTATCTAGTAGGCAATTATGTAGGAGATGGAGTTTTGTATTCTTCTTTGCTTAGGGGTGTTTTAGCCCATACTTCCTACATGATGAATATGATTAAAACGGCTAGACTATTATTGTTTAGCTGCACTTTCAGTTTGAAAATATGGAAGCAGCAATGATTGATTTTGCCAGGAATGAAGGAAGAAAATCTACAGTGCAATATTATGGTTTAGACATCTTCAGAAATAACTTTTTAAAATCCATTTTGAAATTATTGTATCTAAAATTTTGTTTACTTAAACTTATTTGCTATTTAAATTGATTGAGTTTCCAATACAGACTAGAACAGTTTTAACAGGAACAAATACTCTGTAATTGGTGATTTAAATGTACCCATGAAGTAGATGTCCCAACACAGATTTGTTTTCTACCTGGTTCAAAACATTGGGCTTAGGCACGGCTCACTTCTTCTCAGGGAACTGTTCTCATTAGGCCTTACTGTGAATCTGCTTCTGATTTGTTATCCTAATATTAACTATTTGATAAAAAAATATGAAATATTTTATATTGAAAGGTAAAAGTGGTGTTGTTTTCTCCTCTGTTAATAAGCTCTCCTCTGTAAAGGACATTTGTGGCATTTATAAGCAACTGTCCTCATTCTAGAAATTTTTATTCATATTACAGTGAGTATGTGCCATATTTTCTATATTCAGAAAGAGTAGTCAAATATTTAATATTAATTAAATTGATAATATTTACTTTTAAGATGAACAGTTTAATGGAAATGTTTTAAATTACTGAAACAACACTGAAATAAGTGGTGAGATATTAATAATTTATTTGACACAACAATAATCATACAGCAAATTGGAAAACTTTTTTTTTTAATGGAAGTTAAAAAAAGGTATTGTGACATGGAAGTGCAAAATTATTTATTCTTCTAAAGCCTTTCATCTGAAAATTATCATCTCTTTATTTGGTAGCTGCATTTGCTTTGTATTCTTAATGGAACTGTTTCCCAAAGAGTAACACCTGTAACATTTCAGGGTATTTTTCCTTGAAAATTTATGTCTAGAAAAAATATTTCTTGTGAAAAGTTGCACTCCTCAGGCATTTGTGGAAGTGGGGGCATGAAAGCTACTGAAGTTAAAATAGACTGAACAGTCAAAGGAAAGTGAGAGGGGTGCAGATAAATGTGGGAACCGTGACTGTCCATTTGTGGGCACTGAAATTGTAAGGGACCATCTGTATCTGCTTATTTCTCACAACTCCATGTGTCCATACTAAACCTTTTGATACTATCCCTCACAGCATCCTTCTGGAGAAGTTGTCCAACTGTGGGATGGGTTTGCAGTGCACTGGAGGAAGAACTGGCTGAAGGGCAGAGCTCAAAGTGTTGTGTTGAATGGGGTTACATCTGGCTGGTGGTCGGTTGCCAATGATATTCCTCAGGTGCAGTTCTAGGGCCAGTCCTGTTTGATCTGTTTATCAATGAAGGCAGGAGTTGAATGCACTTTAGCAAGTTTGCTGGTGATGCTGAAGTTGGATGTGCTGTTGTCTTTCCTGAGGGACAGGAGGTCTGACAGTGCCATCTAGATAGATTGGAGCATTTGGCTGTGATTAATGGCATGAAATTTGACAAGTCCATATGTCAGATTCTGCATCTAGGATGAAGCGATGTTGGATGCAGGTATAAACTGGGAGAGGATTGTCTGGAGACCAGTCCTGCAGAAAGGGACCTGGGGTTGCTAGTTGGGAGCAAGCACAATGTGAGTGAGCAGTGTGTGCCACGTCAGTCCAGAGGGCAAACCACATCTTGAGGTGCAATCAGAAAGGGTATCCCCAGCTGGTTAAAAGAGGTGATTGTCCCACTGTGTTCAGCATTGCTGTGGCCTCACCTTGAGTACTGTGTGAAGTTCTGGGCCCCACCATTTAAGAAAGATGTAAAAGTCTTTCAGTGTGTCCAGAGGTGAACAGCAAAGTTGATAGAAGAGCTGGAAGGAACGTCCAATGAGGAGCAACTGAAGACTCTGGGCTTGTCTGGTTTGGAGAGAAGGAGACTGAGGGGTGACCTCAGTGCTCTCTGCAGCTTCCTGAGGCAGGGAAGAGGAGAGGGAGGTACTGAGCTTTTCTCCTTGGTAATTAGTGACAGCATGTGTGGGAATGGTTCAAAACTGACCAAGGGATAACATAGAATGGAAGAGGTGATCAATGCCCCAAGCCTGGCAGTATTGAAGAAACATTTGGATGACAACCTTAATAACATGCTTTAACTTGGTCAACCATGAACTGGTCAGGCAGTTAGACATGATGATCATTACAAATCCCCTCCAAATGAAATAGTCTATTCTACTTTATTCTGCTCTAATCTATTGTTTCTGAATTTGTGAAAGTGTTAAGCTCACATGTCTACGTAAGTGTATAAAACAATGGCTAGGTTGGCAGGTACAGAAGTACTCTCTAATTGTGTGCTGTGACTTTGTTGAAAAGTGAAGGAGAACCGAGTCCTGGCTATAAAACAGATGTATAATAACAGAAAGTCTTGTGTAAAAAAAAAAAAAAAAAAAAAAAGAGGGGGGGGAGGGGGAAGGGAAGAGAAAGGAAAGAAAAACAACAGATATATCAAGGGACAACATGTTGGATGTTTTCCATGGAAAAAGAAGATTCTTTTTTATGGTAATGCCCAAATACTCAGCTGATGTGAGTCACAGTAGGTCTGAATAAAAAACTGGCCCCCATTCTAATACAGCTTATCAGAGAGGTAAAAGCAAGAAAGGAGATTTTGGACTAAAACAGCCCTTTTGCAGCATGTTTATAAAGTACTGGCAATATTTTAAAAGCATAATAGAGGTTGCCATCTTTCACCCTGGTGAAAAACTACAACACTTCGAGGATCATAAAATCCTAGAATGATTTGGGTTGGAAGCAATCTTTAAAGGTCATCTAGTCCAACCCCCCTGCAATGAGCAGGGACATCTTTAATCTACTTCAGGTTGCTCAAAAGTCCCTCCAACCTGATGTTGGAAACTACTGATGATGGCACATCTACAGTGTCTCTGGGCAACCTATTCCAGTGTTTCACTATCCTCATTCTCATATCTAATCAAAAATTATCCTCTCTTAGTTTAAAACTAGTCCTACTGCTACAGGCCTTCCTAAAATATCTATCCCTGCCCGTTTTATAGGCCTTCTTCAAGTACTGAAAGGCCGCAGTAAGGTCTGCCTGGAGCCTTCTCCAGACTAAACAACCTCAATACTTGCAGCCTGTCCACCTATAGGAGAGGTGCTCCAGCCCTCTGATAGTTTTGTGGCCTTCCTCTGGACCCACTCCAAAAGTTCCATGTCTTTTTTGTACTGAGGCCTCCACAGCTGGATGCAGTAGTCTAGTGATGGTTATGACTAATAAACTAGTCATAACCATCATAAACTAGTAAATTACTTGTAAATAAATCATCATAAACTATGCTTTATTCTTCATAATGCAGTCAAAACCTCATATATTCAATTTGCAGTATTTCTTCTATCATTAACCCATTTTCTGCTCTGCAGAATGAGAGAAATCCTAAGATTTTACTTAATGAAAGATGTGTTTCTTCAAGTTATGATTTCAGTTGTGCCTAGTATCAAAACAATTTTAAGAAAACACTTTTTTGAAATTTCTGTCCCCAATAATAGGATTGTACTGCACTAATTCATATAAATATAAAAATGTGTATAGAAGGAGAGAGTGCAATTTTTTTGTGTTTTGAATTCAATATCTTCACACTCTGTTTTTCACCTCCAGCCAAATCAATTTCTTTCTGATTAAACTGGTGCTGTCTTTTGCATTGATTATTGACAGAGTGAAGGCTTAGATGCATGTGAACTAATAAGCAAAGCCATTCAATGAAATTAATAACTCTTTGCTGTGTTTAAGTTCTGTAAAATAACTCTGCTATGTTTATTGTAATTTTGTGCTGTACTTTTATTCTCAACTATGCCTGTATCCACTTCTGCTACTTCTGCAAAGCAAAGTTCCTGGGTTATCATTTCTCAAGTAGTAGCTGCCCAAGGGAAACAGTTAGATCAAATTGTCTCTACATATTGTCATGTTTCTAGTATTTTAGTGTTCTTTATTTCCCCACTTGTGACATTTAAACCTTCAGTTATTGTCTCTTTATGTGTCTGTGAGTGTTCCTTTATCTTGTAGCTTGTATTATTTACATTACTTAAAACACCACAGAGTTTTTTATTCCTGAGTGAATGGAAATGAAAATCTATGCAAGTCTTGCTTTGGCACAAGTTGCTATAATCTCGTAGAACTGAATTTACCTCTCAGATCTAAACATGCATTTTATTAAATATATTTTATTTGATTCTACTTGAACCATTAATATGTGAATAATTCAGTCTTGATTGAGAAGACGGAAAATAGAAAAACCTATTGAGCAAAGCAGTTTTAAGAAATCAAGATACTATAAAAGCCTGCTGGGTTAGTAGTCCATGTATTAAAATATCCTACTTCTGTCAATGTCAGTAGGGAGATGCTCTTTAACAGAACACATTAACTTGGGCTCCTCCTGTAGTCTGCTCCTTTAGTACTTTCCCAGCTTCCACAACTGTTGCATTAGGGTTGTAAGGGTTTGTCACCTTGCCTAGTCCTTACACGATCTTTTTATTAATCTATTGTTTGTGACCTTGGCCATTTCTGGACTTGCTAGTACTGTCCTGTAGTAACAAGTTCCACAAGTTCACTACCCGCCCTTTAAAGAAGTAATGTCTGCCTCTTTCAAACCAGCATCTCTTAAGAGTTTCATTAGTTGTCTTCAATTATAATGTTGTTGAATTTGGTGAACAACAGTTCAGTGCTTATCTTATTTTACATTTTATTACCCAGAATAACTTGCTGTCATCTTCTGGCTTTGAGATTTCACTGAACACTTCATTGTCTTTGATAGAAATACTGAATAGTAGTACAAATAAAACAATCAAACAAACAAAATGATGTAACAATCCAAATTTTCTTGCAGCAAAATGCATTACATTCCTCATTTGCAAACCTTGAGTGTTTCTTCCTGCAGTTCTCAGTCAATAGATCAAAGAATGTCAGCCTCTATAGTCCCTCCTCATAAAGTACTTATAGTGAACAATCAATTTACTAGTTCTTTTCTGTACCTTACTTAACTCTGCTTGGACCTTAAGATGTGTGTGTTTGGAGGCCAGAACTTCTCTTAGTACTCAAGATGTGGACACATTAAGATATAATGAGTGGCACAATGCCATCCTCTCTGCAGTTCTTAATACCTTTCCAAACGTGTCCAACATTTTGTGTTTTCTTTGAGTTGCCATTTTTTCCGTGATCTAGAACTGCCAGCAGTAACTGAAAACTTTGTTTTCCATATTTGTAACCACTAGTATGCATAGACAAAGTTCAGTAATTTTTCCGTAGTCTATTACTGTACATTTCTGTACACTAAAGCTCATCTTTCACCTTTCTGCCCAGGTTTTTTTGAGCTGTTTATCAAATTTCTTGCTGGTGTTGCTGTTCTGTGACCTTTTTAGTTTCCAGTGCCAGCAGCTTGGCTCCATTATTATTAAAGTATAGCCTGGTGGTTCTGTTCAGATTTATCTTGTCTCGAGAGGTTCCCTGGTTCCTGCTTTGCCAAGATTCTTCCTCCTTACACTACACTATCATCCACATAGTGAGACCATAAATCTCTACCTGCATTTCAGGTTTTATGTATCAACCTGGCAGTTTTCCATGGAGACCCTGGACTTAAGTTTCCTTGCCCTAAAGGCATGAGCAAACCACCAGAACATCCCTCTTGCACTTTTCCAAGTCCCTGATAACAACATGAAGTATGCCTACTGGGTCCTCAGCCTTCATCTCCCAGCCCTCTTGCCATATTAGAAGACCTGTGTAACCTTTACGTCCAGCAGGCAAGTTAAGTTACTTGTGACCTCTCAGATGTCACCAAAGTAATTACTTATGTGCATAAGAGTTAAATCTTTCCACTGCCACTATGTGCCTCTCTTTCTTTCTCTGAAGTTCCTCTCTGTGGAGGGAACCTCCTGCAAGAAAGAAAAAAAAAAATCAGTTTCAGTGTGTTCCAGTTTGAGACAATATAAGGAGGAAAATGCCCTCCTGGGGGGAAGGTAGACTATTAGCCACCCCTCCCCCACCAGGTCCGGACAGAGGCCTCTAATTCCTTGGAGGTACAATGAAAAACAACCCTGTTTTATTTACAAGGCATAGGAAATAAATGAACAATATTAAATGATAAACTACTTGCGATGGAGAAACCGGTGTAAAGTACAGAGTCCTTGGCGTGGCCCCCGCTGACGGGCCGAGGCAGGGCCCCTCCACCGGCGATGCCGGCAATCGGATGACCATCTGTCCTGGATCTGAGCTCGGTTGAGAAGCAGTTTCAGGGAAAAAGAAAAAAAATCCCAAGGAAAAACATCTTCCTTGTCTTAGCTAGCTAAAAAAGAAAAAAAAAATTCACTTTCTGTCTCTCTCCCTTGAGAAACAGAGCTGGAAAAAAAATGGCCAAAACAAAAAAAGGAAGAAAAAAAACCAGCAAGAAAACAACTCTCTCTTCCCTGCTGCCTGTGGCAGAGCCGAGAGCTTAAGAGTGAGTGAGTGAGTGAAGAAAAAAACACCAAACCTGCCTGAGTCCCAGCACGGGAGTATTTGTGTTTGTCCTTGAAAATTCTTGGAATCCAGTCAGAAGCACAGAATTCATGTTTAGCATAAAGCGGCGATATGAGATAACAAAATGGTGTCATATGCTCAACCCAAGACACAGTGTCAGGGCAGGTCTCAATCACTGGGTTGTCTCTTTTTCTCAGCTAGGTGCCCTCAGTGGCTGAGACTCTTGTACTTTGTGGTGGGAACTTTGGTCCACTGCTGCTATGGAAGAGAAATTGTTCTACAACATTCCTGTAAACCTCAGCTATTGACCTTTCACATTTTCTTAGCTGTTCCACGGAGGTACAATAGCAACAAATGTTGTTGAATAACCATGGTTGGGGTGCTGGGCCTTTATATGATCCTCTTGCAAGGTAAAAACCTACTGGTAGATTGAAGGAATTGTGTGATCACTATGGAATATTGCTTAATACTGATAAACTGAGTGGGAAATGACGGAGAGAATGGACCCTGACAGAGTGATCTGGAACAATTGAGAAAGTGACATAGGCTAAAACACCACTGAATGCAAATACTGCTCAAATACATCTTTCTTTGTGTTAGTCAAATCCTTGTACGGTTTTTTGGAGGAAGTGAGAATTTCTGTTACTTCTCATTTCATTGGAACATCTAAAGAATCCTAGAACTATCAAGTTCTCTTAGTTAGTAATATAGAAAGTCTAGACAACCAGCTCAAGCTTAGTTATTGCAGGATTTTAAAGTTAAATCAGATGAGTGTACAAATGCCAAATTAATATGGAAAACAGAATTACAATAGGCTTTAGCGTACACCGGTCCATACCTTGTTTGGCTAATAGGTGTGTATTTTTGCTTAAATAAGTGAAGTATAATATTTTTCATTTTCAAATTTGCTGAAGAAATTCCAACTCTGTTTATAAAGAATAGCTTGGGGATATCCAGCAGGCCATGATCTTTTCCCTTTAACAGTCTTCAATGAGTTTTGTTTAAAAAAAAAAAATTGTTACTTTCTTATAGATTACATTTTACTGGATCTCAAGGAATGAATGAGTAACATTAATCTCCAGCCTACTGCTGTTAATAAACTCTGTTTTAGCAAATGAAGCTCATAGTTTCTCTTTTTCTGTGGCTTTTCAGCTCAGCTTTCTAGAGTTCTAGAAATTTTAACATGACCTAGATGATTACCAAATTAAATGATTTAATTTAATAATTTAACTATGAGAACTGCTTTCCTCTTTCACATTTACTTGTTTTGCTTAGAAGAGTGTACACTTTTGAAAGGCTTTAGAAAATGCCCATTAGCAATGCCAAAGGAAGAATTGTTCTCTTTCATGCTTGAGTTGATGAATCAGTGGAACATCCAAGTCCTCAAAAACATAAGTCTTTTAACATAGCTTGCACTTTTTACTCTGAATCACTTTTTCCTCCTCTTCTAGAAAGTTTTTCTTCTGAAATTGTTATTTATATATGTTCATCTAGTTAAATAGATCCTTCTGTGTCATTGCTACTTGGTCTTGACTTCTTTTATGGTTTGTTGAGGGAAATGGGTGCTTGTCACTTTTCGTCTCTTTGGAAAGTCTGCAGCATCCTAGGAGCGTGTAGTCATCTTCATTGCTGAAAAGATATTTCACTGGTTAGAAGGTGGCATGACTTACATATCTGAATGGGAACATAGAAATTACCTCTTATCACATCTGTGTAAATATCTTCCAAGATGCTATATTTTATTAATAAAATTCTAAGTTGAAATTTATTGTTTGAAACAAAAAATATTTAATCAGTACTGTGTATAATACAGAGGTTACTTAATATTCACTTAGTAGAAACTTAGAGTATAATGGTGATTGAAAGGTGTATAGGGCATTGTTGCAAGTGATACTTAGGAACACTTCCCCTATCAAAATCTTTCATTAAGTGACTATAAAACACATTATATAATCTTTCTACTTCATTTGACTTTGGTGTATCCTCAGTTTGAGTCTTGTACCTGGTTCTTGGTACGCAAAAAATGATAGGGGCTAGAAGGGTCCAGTAAAGCTAACAACTATGATAAAGATTTTGGAAAAAATTCTCTGAAAAGACATATTGAGAGCATTGTCCTTGTTTGCTCAGAAGGAAGTGACTGGAAAAATAAATCATAAGAGTCCTCGAATATCCGTAAAAGGACTGTAGCAAAAGGAAAATAAATGCTTTCTGTGTCTGTTGCATATGGAATTGTTAACTAATATAGATTTCTAGATTTCATATAATGTCATCCTTTATTTAGATTAGCCATAAGGAAGATTTCTTTTGTAATGAAGTTGTTAGAACCATGACACAGGTTGCACAGAGAGGTGCTGGATGCCCCATCCCTGGAAACATTCAAGTTCAGGTTGGACAGGGCCCTGAGAAACCTGATCTAGTTGAAGATTTCCCTGCTTGTTGCATGGGGGTTGGACTAGCTGACCTTTAAAAGGTCCCTTCCAACTCAAGCTATTCTGTGATTCTATGAGTTTAAAATAAGTAAAAACCCCAAACAAATAATCACACATACAAGAAAAAACCAAAACAAACCAAAAATAAAATCAACAAATTCCAAAACCAACCTCCCCAACACCTTAAGTTTTACAGGGAAAAGAAAATTCTATCAGCCAAAGAGTTACATACTGGAATGTATCCAAGTTATCCATGTTATTCAAGAGGGTTTGTAATCTTTTACGACTGAAGTTTCTATGATCAGGTTAAATAATGTCTCGTAAGAATGCTTGATGGAAGGTTCTTGGATTTTTGTGTGGGGACATGGGACCTTACAGCTAAGTGATGGTGATGGCTGCAGTGTGAGGCTGCAACTGGAAAGATTGAACTCCCTGTGTTGGGGCTGCTTCCAGCATGAAAGGCAAATCTTCATCTGCTCTGTTAATCCTACATCTCATGGTATAGCCCCAGCTGGCAAGCGAACAGCACTCAGCTGCTCCGAAACAAAGCCCCATATTATCTCTGTGAAGAAAATTAACTGTGCCCCAACCAAAACCAGGACACAAGTTCAGAGTGATGCTAGTGGGGGAACTGCAGCACAAGCCAGCTAGTTGGAGTTGTTTATCCTGGAGAAAAGGAAGCTGAAGGGAGCCCTTGTCACTTTTTACCGCTACTTGGAATAAGGTTGTAGCAAGCCATGAGTCAGTCTCTTCTCCCAAGTAACACACAATAGAATAAAAGGAAGTGGTGTCAAGTTGTATGAGGGGAGGTTTAGATTGGATGTTAGGAAAAGTTACTTCACTGAAAGGGTCATCAAACTTTAAGTTATCATCTCTGGATATATTAAAAAAACATGTAGGTATGGTGCTTAGGAACATGGTTTAGTGGTGGACTTGGCAGTGCTGGATTCATGGTTGGACTCAATGTTCTTAGAGGTCTTTTCCAAACAGAATTATTCAGTGATTCTAGTACTTGTAGAATAAAGGAGTATTTAAGAAGCATTGTGCTATAAATGTTAAAAAATGCAAGAGCTGCAAAGCGGAAACTGTGAAGAGCTTATATATGTACATGTCTTGTGCTGAAAAGGGCATGCTCTTTAGAGAATTATTTTCAACTGAAATTTGGATAAACTTTTTAAAATTTATCAATTAATATGACAGTAATGGCAGCATTTATAGGAAAAAAAAGACTAAAAACTTAACATTCATGAACAAATTTGAGGACAATATTTTAAAATTAAAAAAAAATTACAGAGAATAGAATAGAAAGTACATTAGTAAATTAAATTAATTAAACAAGTACATTATTTATTGTTTGCAGTTTACGTAGCTTGATAATACAGGTGCTTTTTGCAATGATGACGCAACACATGAAATGGCAGCATTAGAAATGAGAAACAGACAATTCACTGTACCATAGTCCCTGAAGGCTTATCTGAGCTGTCATAAAGAATTAGGGAAATATTTACTTGGAATAAATGTTTCAGCTGATCACAGTATGAGTGAAGTCACTGTACTGTGAGTTTTCTTGCAAAGCCCAGCTTTGCTACTGAACAGACTCTGTAGCCCACCAGCCTACAGTGTTACACACCTTGCCATATACCAATAAAGGCAGGATAGGAAGGCAAATCTACGATCTTTTATGTCTCTGTCGAGTGTATTTTTATTTCAGTTCTACAGTATGGCTACATAAATATTTGGATGGATAGCTTAAAAGAAAAACTGGTATATTCTGTCAATAGGCATTTTAAAAGTAGTCCATAAATTTAGGTTTGTTTCAGTCTTCTCAGTGAAGCTTTGTGTTCACAGTAATAAAATAATTCTTCCATCAGCATGGTGGAAAAATGAAAGATCCATCAAGTAGTTTTGAGATTGTCAATTTGCCGATTATTTACTAGAGAAAAAACATTCACTGTCAAAAGGAATAGGACCAGCAAACTGTACTGTCCTCTTCAGATAACCTATCCAAGATGTATGTATTTTCCAGCAATAGCAACACAAATGTAAAAGACCTGATGTTTTAATACTGAGTTGTTTCTCCTTTACATCAAGGGAGAGCATTTAGATTTATTGCCTGATTTTTCAAGTGTACATCCCTCTGTGTAAAGAATTAATTCCTGGCTGTGAATGTGTCAAGTGACCAATTCTCAGAAAGATTGAGCCTCATCTGACTACAAAAAGTGTTTTGTTAAGATAAAGACTCTCACTGTGTCAGTTCATATCTTATCGTAGCTTAGAAAATTAAAGGAAGAGAAATAAACAAATGGAAACAGCAACAAAAACCAAACAGTGAACAACAAACAAATTGTGAAGCATTAGGTCTCTGTAAACAAGAAGATCAGCGCAGTACAGTGTTTGTCTACCCAGGAAACAGCCTGGCATAAATGTGACTTGCATGCTATTTGTACTAAGAATAAATTTGCTGCCAACTGTTGATGTGGGTGGCATCCACTTCATAGTTAAGCAATCAATCATGTAGATTTTTCATATCCCTTTTTTTTTTTGCATACCTGCAGATATTCACATTGAAAACACAAAGATGTAAGAATTTTAATCCTATTATAATTTTTCACAGTTACCATTTCACACTTCCATACTTATGTAAAGGTTTATAAAGGGTACTTCTTAAAAATATCAAAAGGAAGGAAAATAAGTATGTTGAGACTTGTAGATATATACATATATATGTGTGTGTATGTAAAGAATAGATACAATGGTTCTAAGTAGAATGGAATGTAATGGCAGGATTTTTGTGTGGGAGTGATTGGGACTAAAGAGAATGAACAAAGTTTGTGTATAAATTGAAATGAATTTCTTGTTTTACTGATTCATTCAGATTAATGAGCATAATTTTTGACAGAATATAAAAATCTTACCAAAGAAAGGCATAGCGCTATTTCCCTCCTTGTTCCACTGCAATAAACACCCTTTGAATATATAAATATTCACTGCTGCAGAAAAATCAAATCACTCCTTGGAGCTTGGGAATACTGTGTGTCATTCAGGAGCATCCTTTTCTGGCAGACACCTGAAGTTGCGTCAAATCTCTTTTAGCTAGGAGGGCGGTCACAGTAATATGGGGCCTCTGGGATGGAAGAAAGGAGAATGAAGGGGGAATTACAGATCTCCATAAACCATTGCTTATTTTTGAAGTAAGCCAAAAATGGTACATTTACACTTCCTTTGGATAGTGTGTTCTTTCTTTTTCCCCTGTGACATTTTTCAAGACAACCTAATATTGTTAGAATTTTTAAGTTGTGTTTTGTCTCTGCTGATATTCCATTACTGGCATGGTAATGTACTGTCTACACAGGGGGAAACTACAACAAATGCACAAATAACATATTCAAAATTATTATACAAAGGCTCCTGAAACCTGCTGTCTTTTCTGTGGTTTTCTGTCAGCTAAATTTGTAGCTATTTGGATGTATTTTTGAACTGTATCAGGATATTTTCCATATTTATTATATTAGAAATAATTTTCTTGTTCATAGTTTAGATAATCCAGATGAGGTAGCTGTCCTTTTAAAAATTATCAGTCAAAGGTGGACTGGTTCACTTCCTTGTTCAACAGTGAATTTAAACATAAACAATGTGAGTGTTTCATGTATTAACACTACCCCCAAGTGTAGTACTTACGGACCCAGGAGAAGAAATTAATCCAAATTCTCTCCCTTGCCCTGACTGCCAAGATAGGGAATGGAGCAGTGGTATTTCTTTCTGTTTATTTAAGGTAGAGTGCACACTGAAGAACATCACTCAGAAACCTGTAAGTGACAACCTCAGAAGTGTTATTATATAGACTGACTTCAAGGAAATGGCTTCTGGCCAGAAGAAAAAGTGTAGGCCCTCTTTGAACGAAAGGAATGCAAAGAAACCAGTGCTCAGAGATTTCCTTTTCTGCACGACGGAATTTTGGTCTTCACAGTGTAAATGAGAAATCAGTGTCTTAGATCAGTTAACACCCAGGGAAAGTTTATGTAAAGTGGCTCTACAGCATTTTTTATGCATCAGCAAAGCTACGTTTGGTTCATGTAGTTTTCAGTCAAGGATGTCCTACTGAATATTACCAGTTTTAAACTCCATATGTTCATTCAAGTTAACAAATGCTCTCTTAGATAATTCAGCAAACTAAAATGGTAAAGAAAACCTATATTCTTTAAGATTGTCTGTACCTTTGTTGTGCGGAGTTATAGCTAAAATTTTTATGCTTTAGTTCCGTTCAGAAACCAATGAGAAACAAAACCTTCTGACAAAATTGAAAATTAACTAGAAGAACCATCATGTTCAAAAGGAAGTTGGAGCTAAACGTCTAACACGAGGCTACAGTGAGGATCCAGTAATGCAACAAGAAAAGAACTTTACTGTCTTTTAGACAGTTTGCTTTCAATACATAATACCAATCTGCTTCCACTTACTTTAAAAACAACTCTTTTTCCAAACTGATAAAGGAAATGGACAAGGGTTTGTCCACAGAATGTGGTTTATGCTATGAAACTTGCATTCCCTGTCAAGTGAATTTTGGCAAAATACTGAAAAAAAAGGAATCAGACATCTACTTGATGCTAAGATGACTGCTCATATCTTCAAAACCAAAGCAGGAAAAACCCAGAGATACTGAATATCTTAATGAAATAGCTGTGCAGATTTGTTTACTTGAAAAGACACTGAGTGGGTTGACTTTTTCTTTAAATCCATTTTGAGGCAAGGTCAATTCCACTGTATAAATTACATGAAGCGCTAATGCATCTAGGGAAAATTACTTTACATAGAAATTACACCTTGTTTAAATATTCCTTTGTGAGTTCCTGAACCAGAATTTCAATTACACCTTGGTTTGTCCTAGAAAACCATTCAAAACCTTTTTGAAAGGCTTGCAGAAGAAAACTGACCTATTCCCTTATGCTGTGAACATGTAGAAAAAGGGTCAATTCACCAACATTCTAATCCTAAATGGAAGAAATTGCTTCCATTGAAATGTAGTGTAATTTGTTGCAGGCTGCATGTTAGATAGCACTTTCTGTAGATGATAGAAGACATTAATTGATTTTGTAGTTCAGTGACACTAGGATAAGTAATTTTCTCAATCACACAGCATGGCTTTGAGACTTGTTTTCATTTTTCTTCTTCTTGATTTGAAAGGTTTTTATCAAATATGTGGGAGGCACTTGATGGGGGAAACATAGCATGCAACACATAATTAGTATGATGAATGTATCAGCCCGTGTCTGCCTTTGGTTAACTTACTGGATTTTAGAGTAAAGGCATTAGTGCCCTAGGAGAACAAGCAGAGTATAGAGGAGAGAGAAGGAAAAGAGTAAATAAAAATGTTCTTCAGTGTTAAGGATTAGTTGGGAACTAGCACTAAGGTTTTAGAAAATGAAAACCAGTTTGTTTTCTGAGCAGTCTTAGTGTCAGCATTGTTTAGCAACCAGTGTCTGATATCGTGTATTATCCAATGATACATATAATAACTCATATAAGATCCAATATTTCTTTAAGATGTTATGTATTCTGTAAACAAATACCAATTTTTTCTTGCTCAGAAGTTCAGTTCCAGCAACCTGGGGTCTAGTGGTGAGTGAGTAAATTCATCAGTCCCTTTTCACTTCTCCTTTTCTCTTACAAATGTACACTTAGCTACACTGTACAGAGAGCAGCTCTGTGACCTGACCTTGCTGGTTAGAAAGATCATCTTCTCTTGCTCTGTGTTGTGACAGTTATCCAATATGTATAGTTTCTTCATCCCTGCCCCTACAATGAATGATTGATATGTGTAGATAGTTGGGGGGAGTGAGGGGAGTGTGTGTGTGGAGAGGGAGGGATGAGGCAGAGAACAACACATTAATTTCCTTGTTAGTGTTTCTCCAGATTCTAATAAATAACAAGGGAGAACTGCTAATAACAGAAAGAGAAAAAAAAACCTTGACTATCTCAACCAACTACATGTATATCACCAAGGAATGTTAAAATAAAGCCAAATGTTGCTGAAATTAGTCTTATATAATGGAATAATGAAGATAAAATGGCTTCACAAGTCTGTTCCCTCCTACTTGAAACCTGTACATGGTTTAATTTCCACAGATTGTATTTAAGTTCATCAGAATCTTTTTTTTTGCATTTGTAAAGCACTTCATGTCCAGTTCTGCAGTAAGCAGTAAGCTTATGCAAACCTTGAATTTTCATTTTGTTTCATTTTTTCCAGGCTTATATAGCTGTAAGTCTGTGCACTTATACTGAATTTATTCCTGATAGAGTCACTTTGAAGGGTATAGTACAAGCCTTGGTTTTACCTGTGTCTTGGACCTCTGGCTTTGAAGTGTGTTTGTTATCAGAGACAGTAACAGGATCGAGCTGCAAAACTAAGTTCTGTTTATAAATTGATATCTCTCCAGTATTGCATGTTCCAATGCAATTTGTATTATATCTCATCTCTAGTAAGAAAAATATTTTGTATTGACAATTTATCCCTAACTGGAGGTACTGGTGGATGAACAGCTGGACATGAGCTGGCAATGTGCTCTTGCAGCCCAGAAAGCCAATAATATCCTGGTCCAGCAGGTCCAGGGGGGTGACAGAGCTCCTCTGCTCTGCTCTGCTCTGGTGAGACTCCAGCTGCTGTTCTGCTTCCCGCTCTGGCATCCCCAGTACAGGAAGAATATGGGTGTGTTAGAACGAGCCCAAAGGAAGGACATCAAGATGATCAGAGGGCTGGAGAACCTCTTCTATGAGGAGAGGCTGAGATAGGGCTGTTTAGCCTGGAGAAGAGAAGGCTCTAGAGTGACCTTACAGCAGCCTTCTGGAACTTATAGGAGGCTGAGAAGAAAGATGGAGAGAAAGATGGAGAGAAACTGCTTAACAGAGACAGTTGTGATAGGACAAGTGGCAATGATTTTAAACCAAAAGAGTGTAGATACAGGCTGGATATAAGGAAGAAATTTTGTACAATGAGGGTGGTGAAACACTGGAAAAGGTTGTCCAGAGTCGTGGTGGGTGCTCTACACTTGGAAACATTCAAGGTCAGTTTGTACAGGGCTCTAAGCAGCCTGATCTGTTTGAAGATCTCCCTGCTCATTGCAAAGAGGTCGGACTACATGATTTTTAAAGGTCTCTTCCAACTCAAAAGATTCTGTGATTCCACTGTTTTACCAAATCATCTAAAAGCTAATCAGGACAGAGAAAGCTTATTAAAAAACATGGTGGTTGATAATGAAAATTAGTATAAGATGGGGAAGGGTGAGTGGAAGTGATAGGAGTGACAAATCTGAGCAAATGTGTCAGCACAGATAAAATCACCTGTTGTTATAAAGTAGGAGATTTAGCTCAGATCTGTAAAGAGCAAGTTTATATAAGCATAGTTACTTCTCAGGACACGACTCAAGAAGGAAGTATGACAGATTGCTAGGGGCTATGCTATCAAAGGCTTTTAAGAAAAAATAACTTTAACAATATAAAGTTATTCTACCACGTTCTAGGCAGCCAGCCTGAAAGACAGGCATGATGATTGAACAGTTTTTCAAGGCAGAGTGCTATATTCTGTACTAGCTATAAAAAAATCTGTAAAGCTTCCAACAGTCACCTCTGGCAGGAAATTGCAATACTCCAGCATTTTAGTTACATACATGCATCTTTTTTCCCCCACAAAGTTATCAAGATATAAAAATAAGAATTTTGTGACAGAAAAAAATCCCCTTCAAGCTTTTAGATATACACTATTTTCCATCACAGCTGACAATTATTATGTTAGAAAATATGTATTTTTTTGAAAAGCCTGAATAACTGAAATTAAAACACTTCCTATAGTTGTTTTTGTTTGGAGGGGTTTTTTTAAGATCTTTGAAATACTTTATTTTTATGTTCATAAGTGGGAATTCAACTTAAAAAAAAGAAAAAAAAGAACTTAAAATGAATATCTTCAATATTAGTGATTTTTAGTCTTTTTTTTTTTCTCGTAAAGAACCATGAAGCTGTTTTACTTTCATCCTGACTGTGAATGGGGAGATGTTTTGCTGTTTCAAACTTCTACAGACACTGAAAAACATTTTTTAAATATACTTCATATATATCAGACCAAACATCAAGAGTTTTATTCAGACATCTTTTTCCAATGTCTCTTTAATGTCCACAAAGGAATGGTTATCAGGAACTGACGTACTGATAACTAATGTTTTCACAACTTCCAACATATCTAGCTGATAATGCAAATGTACTTCCATAGTTAAGAACTAGTGTAAAGGTTTTAAGAGAAAGGAAGATTGAAACTCATCCAAATCTGGAAGTAAACATTTTTTTGTGGTTTTTTTTTCTACTGAACAGAAAATAATTAAATTGAATAGAAGACAGCTCCATTTGTATTTTTCAGTTATGGTTTAAGGAACAGGAATCAACTTCGTATTTTCTGAGGGAGGCCATATGGTCCATAAGACCATGGGCCATGTGGTCTGTGTCCGTAGTTGTGAAAATACAGCGTGTTTCACGTGGGCAGCTGTTCAAGTGCAGAACATCGTATCTGAAACCAGTAACAACTTCTGTTTGAAACAGTAGAATCAAGAACTGTGTGGCATCAAAGAATGATGTTCTAGCCAAAAAGTGGGATTAGTAACTGAACATTATCAACAGAAACCTATAATTAAAAAAATCATACATATATGTCATATATCATATGGTTTGTTTCACATCAGATAGCAAGAATGTTATAGTAATGTTACACACAATTCATACACATTTGCATTAAAAGTGAACATAAAACTTCACTGGTTAAGGCCGTCTTTTCCCTTTAATTTATTGCCAGAAATTTTATTGCAGCACGTTCTAATAAGACTGGGAATTTCAGAATTTCATTTTTTTTTCTCAACTTCAAGTTTTACATTATGCCTCAGAAATAAGTCATTAATTTTTGAAACATTTATGAATAAATAGTTCAAGATAGAGAAGTCCTTGGACTTGTATAATGCCAATTTTACAGTGTACAAAGCCCCTGCCTGTCATTACTTCCTACTTTTTTTTCCTCTTTAACTCAGCAATTTCAAATATGTTTGCTTAAATGTATTCACTGGGCATTTTATCTTTCCCAATTCCATGTATTATCTTATATGAAATCAGAATGATAAAATGCCTGAGAAATGGCAGGTGTACCCACAAATTAGAAGTTGCTCACTTAGTAGGAGTCAAAATGAGCAACTTCATTGCTTATTTTAGTTTTCAGAGGTTTGTACACTATTTTACATTTTCTCAATACAGTCAATATAAAATTGTAATTAAAAATATTTTTAAGTGAAGTATTTTCACTCTTAAGATAGGCAGCATCAGTTTGCCACTTCAGAGCACAAACTATTGTGGAAAAGGGAGATATTTTTTTCCTGCATAATCAAACAAATTGCAGAATTTTTTCTTCTTTTGTACAATAAGTAGGTAATTTTTCTTTGAAAAATCCATAATACTTGCAAACTGGACAGAACTTATACACGGAATGTGGGGAGACTATGCTGAAATTGTAGCCAGATTCAGTTGTGATTCAATATTGTCTGTATCATCTAAACACCCAGCTTAGAAAGAATAATATAATGATGTGGCAAATGCAAGACAAGTTTAGGCCCTGCAACATTGAACGAACACCCAGATTTCTGTTTTTGTGACACTGTTTAGTTCTGTTTCTTCTAAATAGCACATATTAATAAAACGGAAATATATATAGAATTCTTTAGGTTGGAAAAGACTTCCAAGATCATTGAGTTCAACCATTAACCTGGTACTAAATCATGTCCCAAAGTGCCATACCTGCACAGCTTTTAAATACCTACAGGGATGGTGACTTAATAAATTCTCTCAGCAGCCTGTTCCAATGCTTGAAAACCCTTTTAATAGAGAAGCTTTTCCTAATAACTAAACCTGCCTTGTTGCACATGAGGCCATTTCCTCTCGTCCTGTCACTTGTTACCTGGGAGAAGAGTCTGTCTGCCACCTGCTACATGCTCCTGTCAGGCAGTTGTAGAGAGTGATAAGGTCTCCCCTGAGACTCCTTTTCTCCAGGTTACACCATTCCAGTTCCCTTAGCTTCTCCTCTTATGACTTCCTCTCTAGACCCTTCCCCAGCTCCATTGCCCTTCTCTGGACATGCTCCAGCACCTCAGTGCCTTTCTTGTAGTGAGGGGCCCAGAACTGCATACAGGATTTGAGGTGTGGCCTCACCAGGGCCAAGTACAGGGGGACAATCCCTGCACTGGTCCTGCTGGCCACACTATTGCTGATACAGGCCAGGGTGCCGTTGGCCTTCTTGGCCACCTGGGCACGCTGCTGGATCATGTTCAACTGGTTGTCAACCAGCACCCAAAGATGCCCTTTTCCGAGACCCTTTTCCACCAGGCAGCGGAAACCATAGTAAAAACCAAGGGAGAAAGGCTACAGTCATTCAAAACTTTTTTTTTTTTTAAGAAATTGTTTTGGAAGGCTTACACGAAGGTTTCTGCCTAACATTTTCGGTGTTTCAATTGCTGTGATATCTCTTGCAAAATAAGGATTAGGATGTTTTCCACATGAATTATGGAAGTCTTCAGAAATTTGGGGGAATCTGTAATTCCCCTAGTTTTAAAGACCTAGGTAGGTGTTCTGTCTGAGAAAACTTCAGAGGAGTTATGCTTTTGGAGGTTTCTTACTACTCATCATTTCAGACATACAAGAAGTCGAGTGCTGCTGCTTTGTTTCTTTGTGTGTATTTCAAGACATTTCATTTCCTTTTCATATTTTGAATCATTGCAGAGATGAATAGAGCTAATGGCCCAAAGCCATAATTGTGCATGAAATAAATAATTGTCATTTCTAGTTGAGTTCCTTATTCATTTGTTCATGTAAAATAGCCATATGGTTTATACTTCTTGCATTAAGGGTGTAGAAATGTGGCAGAAAATAAAACCCCTTGCATTTCAGCTGGTTGTCAGGGATCAGAGGGGCTGGGTGCAGCTGGACTTTTCTGGTTACAGCCAATCTGGCATTATAAGTCTCCTGGAGTTCAGTAAGAGCTTTCAAAAGCACAGATTCAAAAAAACTGCAGTTTGGTCACTACAGGCCTGATCACAAACAATAAGAACTTGTACAGTCACTGACTCGCAAATAGTGCAGTTTGCCAATCTGATACCATAGGCCTGTCCAAGTTCAGTGAGAACTTACAGAATCCAGATTCACAAATAGTGCGGTTTATTGGGACAACAGAACAGCAGGTTTAGGATTGCTGGTGATAAATGCACTAATTATAGAGTATTATGTGTGTTGAGACAGAAAATATAGTAGGAGATCTATTAGCACACTGTATATATATGTATGTAACAAGTATTCCCGGGTCTGCTCCAATATAGTGGGAGGGAAAAAGCTCACCTAAATCTGTCCCTTTAGGTGGCGGGTGAGAGGCAGAGTCTATCAGCTCATACTGAGCCAGCAGAGATGTTATTTCTCCCCCGTCTCTGTCTTTTTGCCCCAAACCCTGTCTTTTATATTATAATTTTTGGCCCTTCCCAAATGGATGGAAGTACCACATGCCATAGGTGGGGCTTTTGTGACTGTGATCATACATGTAAGGCATGTTCTCTTTTCTTTTCATTTGAATTCTTAGGGGTGTAGAAGTTAATATGTAAATAGGGCTTAATGAGGGTCTTGGTTACTTTCAGTCAGAATTTATAGTTCGTACAATGGTAAAATAAACACAATTATCCTCCTCTATCTGCTGAGGCAGCAGTAAAAGCTGTCTGACTTTCTCCAGAGAGTCTTTGTGAGCATGCTTATCTCCTTGAAGGACCAGATTTAAGGCCTGTTATGCCCAGTGAGGGGGAGCAAGGCTGATTGCTGGTATAGATATGTGGGTGCTCTTGTGTGCCTCACTAAGGGGCTGTGATGCCTCTGCTTCACCCCAGACATCCTTCTGACATTAGGCCTGGTGCGAGATCAGCAAGGGGCCCAGCTCACGTTTTTCTCAAGCAGCCTCATCAGTTCTTCACTGGCTTAAAGCAACTCCATAGCAAATCTGACAGTTTAGACTTGAAAAATGTGATAACTCCTTCCTTCGCTTTGCTTCATAATTCCTTCTGAAGTCAGTTTATTTAATGAGAATTTGGTTCCATTCTCTAGGCTTTGCAAATACTCTGTTTTTGTCAGGCAATATTATTCCAGCTGATCAGGAGAAATATATACCAAACACAAACATTGCATTGAAGTAGAGGATTGTAAGTGATGACTGAAAACCCATTATCCTTCCAGTGTTTTGCCGTTTGACAGGTTTGCAGTTGCATGTACTTGTTTGAATTATCTCTGCATTGCTATCAGCATCTCGGTCTTTTAAGTGGGAAATGCACCTAATGGCCTGGAAAATTATTTCAATGTTGCTCAAAAGCTGTATGTGACACTGAAATGTGTGGTGCAGTAAACTCTTGTCAGTTAACACCACCGTGGAAAGGGTGAAATATATAGTTATAGACAGTGCACTGTAAAATAAGATCTAAAATTAACTTTTCTTCTCATTAAATAATTTTTTTAAAGAGAGTCGTAGTATCCTACGATAATATGTTTATACTTAGATTTCTTATTAAGGTATTTATCTTAAACTTATAATGATCTGTCTGAATTTCTGTTTAAATAAAAATGAAAATAAATACTTAAACAAACAAACCTCAAAAATATATCTTTAGTCAGTGATGTGTACTAAAGCCCATCTGTATCTCTCTGAATTTCAGTTTTAAGGAAAAAAGAACAAGAAGCGATTAACTTGTACTGTAACTAGAAAGATTAAGGCTAGTCATTAGGAAAAAAATATATCTTTAAAGCACTGGAATGCATTTCCTGTTAAGAAATGACAATTTTAGGAATTAAAGATTCAGTCAGGCTGGTGTTTTGGAGAGGGAATGTTAGAGAGTATAATATTTTCAGTGCTGACAGAGTGATTTTTTTGGTGAAATGCTCATTTCCCAGCTCAGAGTAAAAGTGAAACTAGTTTTCTTAGGGTTTGTTTTTTTTTTTTACCTGGAAAAATATAACTGTTTCATTGAAAAATATGAAATTAAACCTTTTATTTTTTTTGGTTTTTTAAGTTTATAACATAACAGGCAAAAATTAACCAAGAGCTATTGAGGTGACTAAATGAGTATTGTCTCAAGATGCAAGATTAGCCTAGCCTCCAATGAAGATGCTTGCTCCCGAGCAGTATTTTGAACGAATGGGCTGATTTCTGGGAATAGTAGGTAAAGAACAAAGCATAGAAATACTAGGAAACAGTAAACACGGAGCTCACTCAGCGGAGGAAGGAGTCTCATGTTTCTATCTGGCACTTCCAGAAAGAGATATTCATCTGTATTAGACACCTGCATACACAAACTGTAATTGCCCTGGGCATGGTCAGTAAGTTCATTACTTTCAGGATGCACCAAACCACAGAGCATCTAAAGACTTAATTTACAGTGGAAGATCTCTTTACTCCTTGGATACATGAAACTGTCTGTGTAGGTACTGATTGTCTGTTTAGTACTTCCACAGTAAATCCAAAGTGGATCTCACTGGAAGCATCACATGGTTAGATTTGCTGTGTATCGGAAGAAGGCACAGAATTCTTAAAGCCTGTCAGAATACAATTTTGGGTAGGTTACATAGAACATACCTTGAAAAAAAACAGGATGGATAGAAAGACTGGTTAGAAATTGGTTCTTCTTTTTCTCCTAAGATTTTGGTATAGTTTTGCACCATTGTTTTCAGTGTAAGATTCTAATTTATATAAATTTGAACATTGGAGGCTAGATTATCATATTATAATTGTATTCCTTTCACAACCTTTCTTTCCCCCAAAAGGAGGGAGAAAGGAATTGAACATACACTCACACACATATGTGCATATATAGCATGAAAGGATCATGGAATATCCCTCATGTATTTTCTTGTATTTTCTTTCCCTCTTTCTTTTTTGATTGAGTCCTTTTTGGATAAGTTATTGATAGCTCTTGCATTCCTATGCTATAGCTAATATTCTTGTTGCTCATAAAAGATTATTATATTAAACTCATTTTATTGTTCGTAAACAGAAAAGTGGGAAGATCACCATGCTGCAAACTGAGATAGCTAGCCACTGGAGAAAACAAACAAGAAGAAAAAGTGGTCCTTTAAACAATGCAGAAATCGTAACAGTTGTTGACTTGGTGAAGTATTTAAATAATCTTAATAAGAGTTCTTACATGAAGAAAAATCTATACTAAAGTGTTTCAGAATATTTCAGAGGATTTCTTGAAAAGTGGTGTGTTCTTGAACAAGCTGATCACAAGTGACCCTGAATTATTTAGAATTGTTCAGTGTAAAACTGAAGGACATTGAAAGTTGCTGAAAATTCATAGGTATTTTCATAAGCATGTCTAGACCATCAGACAGCATCATTTGGTTAGTATTGCTCATTAAAACATATGCATAGTATATTGTAGTATTGGTTTGTTTTCCATTTTATACCATTAGAAACAGGCCATATTTCCTCCAGAGAAAGTATAGCCTTAATAATGAGGTGCAAATACAAAAAAACTCCATCGTATATCTTTCAGACTTCATAATTGCAGGGCTGGCAGTTTAAAAAAAATATTTAAACTCTTTTTGAAGTTTGAGAGAAGGTTAAGCTCTTCATATCTTTTCTTACTGCTTGCTCCATATGTTCCTTTGAATATGATGTTCACTAAACTCAGTAAACAGATATATAATTACAAAAATATTCTTTGTGTCATTATAGAATATGAATTTGATTCATAAATCCCAGCTGCTGACAAGTCATCAGCCTTTTTATATGCCTTTATAATAACAATAATCTTAAAAAAGAAAATAAAAAATTCCATTTTGACAGATTTATGAGAATTTATGGTGTTTATGCAGGACTGTCATACACAGACATGTCTTCAGTCCTTTGCTAGAAATAGCTTTCAAAAATGTCTCTAAAAACACTTATGTGGAGTTGGGATGACTTTAAAAAAGGTTCCTTATCTGTTGGATATGTAAAGCTCAAATAAATAGTGAGAACTTGTGAAATGCACAGAGCCACAGCCATAGATACTGCAAGGGAAGGCACTGTGTGTCTCTGGATGCTAAAGAATAGCACTTTTCCTGAAATTAAAATGTGATGGTATTCTACATATGAATTACATACATGCATTATGCAGCAATCACACTGAGCAGCACCTTTCTAGAGCTTGAAAATGCAAAGGGAATGTAGCTGTGGGTCAGAGGGGCTGCTCTGGAGCAAGACAGCCTGGGCTGCTTTCTAATCACCCCTAAATATTTGCTATGCATAATGCCATGTATTGCACATAAAAATGGGAATGAGCTCTGGGTCAGAAGTATGTGCAGCAAGTAGTCAGTTCATCTAGTGGTCTGTGAAGCACTGGGTTTGTCGTGGACATTCATTTAGTCCAGGGCATGGGAGTCCTGTTTATGATTCTCACCTGGCACTGATGGGGAAGATGAACTGACTGACAAAAGATAGGCCAACCCTGGACTCTCTGGACTGTGGTCATAAATGTTCTGCTATTAGGTCAATATTACTTATGCAGTCATAAATTATCAATAGTTAATAAGTAGTAGTTAATAAATGACTGAACCCCTCTTTCTCCCTAATCTAATCACTGTCCCCTGTTTTGCACAGCAAGACTGAATCTTTAAACTTGTCCTTTTTATTCTTTCTGCAAACCAGTTTAATAGAAGAAACTAAGGGTGAAGACAGTGTTTTGAAATTTCATTGTCCAGGGTTAGGGCTGATTTCTTAGACACAAGTGGGCACATTTAAGTGCAGGCCATGTTTTTAAATGACTGGTTTAAGGCATTTATAGTTGAAAATTGCACTTTTTATCTATATTATCTTCCTATTGTGTAAAGAAAATTATTTTGGTAAGTTTTTAATTTTTTTCAGAATTAGAACAAAAATAGAAGATTTAATGCTTTGAGACAACTTTTGGAAACTTCTGATATCTTGTTTTTAAAAAAGAGAATTTGTTCAAAGCAGAGCAATATGGTCATGTCCTTTGCAAACTATGCATGTATAAACCATGAAATTATCTTAAGATTCTGATGATATGTCTGTCACTGTCCTTTGATAAATGAAATCTTTTAAGGGCAATAAAAGTTTGTTCTTCAATCTTTTTGTAAATATCTTCTCTAACACATTTCATAAAAATCCCCAAGCGATATTGTATCACTGTTATGGGTCATCATGTGAAAGATTTTTAAACTTTACTTTTTTGTCTCCTAACAATCAGAATAAGTCTTTGAAAGTGATTAAAATAATTTATTAGGACAGTATATCCTCTGATGTCAACCTGTAGATTGTCCCATACACAGGGAAATGTTTGTCACTAGAAATGAATTTTACAAGTGTAAGAGTTTTGAATTAAAGTTAAGAAACCATTTTTGAAACAAATGGGCAACCTCTACTGGTGCTAAAGCAGCTACTGTTCACCATTGCCACTTTATGGTCACTTATATATTAGGAGTTATTATTTCTTAGAAAAACAACAGAGCTACTCAATTACAGCAGAAAAATATCCATACCATTTGTTCGAATATGAAATTCCTTAAAATTTGCAAGCTTCATTTTAATTTTCACTTTCCTGAGAGTTACCACAACTAATTTTTGCAAATAACTATTCTAGATCCAGGAAATACATAGTTCTTTGTAGTTGTCTCCTGACTTAGATCTATTTAATTTTCAGTATTTGGGTGAATTTGCAATTGCTGAGTTTTAGGAAGTCAAAATTTTATTTCACACTCACACTGTTGGTTTACTTAAAATGCATTTCTGAATTTTTCCATTGGAGTGTCATTGGTAGAAATACACCAAAGCTCACAAATGAGCTTTCTGTAATTATTGTGTGTTTTATACTGGAGCATCACCATGACCCTGTAGCCAGTTATGGGTTTTACTTGTATGTTGAACTTTTTCCAGTAAGACAAGATGGTAAAAGACTCTGGGCAGTCTAAAATGTAGGATGGGAAGTAGAAGTAGAGAGATTTTAATTTAATTGCCGGTTCCTAAGAGGAAGCAAATGGCACAAATAAGTATGTTGTCTGTGCATCCTATTCCTGACCTCAAAATACTGATTCAAATATATATTTGACTCAGCCTGTGATTTTAGAAACATTATGGTATGAACAAAATGCAATTATTATCCAGATTCTCAGGAGCTGTGACAGCAACCTTAGTCATATAAGCCACTGTTCCCTGATGTGAGCTCCCATCACCAGTAACACCTGCAGAGTGAAAAACTCATCAACTAGATTACTAGATTGCCAACTTAGTCCTAATAGTATTAAGAAGCTTTTTTACTGAAAATAAAAGATAAGGTTCTTTACTGGTACCAGTCAGCATAACTTCATTAACTCAATATGAAGTATTTGGATTTATACAGTATCAAGATCAACAATATGAGCTCTTGTTCACCATCATCATGTGTGTACTTTAAGAAGCTCTTAAGAAGGGTGGATAAGAAAAACATTTGACGGTTCCAAACATGGCAGGTGATAATAGTTGCATTATCTGTACTAGAAAAGCTCCTGCCCACTCTGTTTGGGATTCCACATTCATCCTGGCACTATGGATTTTTATATGTTCTTTCCTGGTACATGAGATGATCTTTTTTAATTACATATCAGATAGGTAGATACATCTAAATTTCTTTAGGCACGCTGTTTCATACTACTTCAGGTCATTGTAGAGATTTAGAAAACGGAGCAACATGTTCAGAGAAATTCTTGTTAATGCAGATTAAATTTAGAGGAAGAACTTCCTCTACAGACATATATAAAGAAACACTGAGCAAATAAGTTTCTGTGCTTCATTCAATTTAAGAAGAATGTTGGAAAGAATTCAGAGTGAAAACTTGTATACTGCTCTGAATCTCTGTTTTACTTTGTCATTATAATTAGAAACAGGAGGTATTTTACTATAGCTTGTAATGTGGTGTTCAAGAACAAGTAGGTCAATGTTAATAATTTAGCCTGACAATAGGTACTTAAACTTTTCTAGTGAGTGGTTTACAACCACATTTGAATAAGTTTCAATGAACCTTCTTGTCATCACTTAGAATATACATTTAGATCATTGACACTTTGTACCAAACTGTAAATCTAGGTAGGCATATTATCTTTTGTCTGTATTATCCTACTGTGAATATTTGATATGAAATGAAGACATCAGAAATAATTTAAGAATATTTTGTGTGCTTTGGAAAGGACAGAACGATAATATTAAGGTCACTTTTTTAAGTCATTCCAAGTCCTTAGAAGGCAAGAATTTGCACTAGATAGAATCCAAGAGAAGGAAAAAACCTCTCTGACACTGGTATTGATCTGTTTTCTCGCTCTTTGTTTATTAGGCTGGTTGATGATTGAGTAAGGAAGCTGAGTTGTAATTTGGTAGGTTTTGTTATTTTCTCATAGTGAAAATTGAAACCTGCAGGTACAAAACAAAGACTTGCATTTTTGAATAATTTTAGATGAGAATGGTAAGTAGGAAGAGGAAAAGGAAAGAGAACTTGCTTTTTTTCTTTCCTTTTTCCTTTTTTATAGAATTCAGCATAGAAGCTTGTAATATATGGTGCGTAAAATTATAGTACTTGTGATTTAATTCATAAAGTTGTATAACTTTCCTCACTGTGGGTGAGATCTGTGACAAAGTCCTGACTTTTTCAGGATAAATAACAAAATGCACGCAGAGTTATTCCTAAGTATGCCTTGCTCCAGTAAGAGTATTTAAGAATCAGAGCTTGTATTTTCAAATTTGTGATTTGTCTAAATTCAGAATAATCTTCAATGCAGACAATGCTTGTTTCAAATCAAGAGGTGTTCAATGTTAATATGTGCAGCAGAAGCTGAGCACCTTACAGAATAATGTATTCACTCAAATTAAAAAGAGAAATAGCTTTATAAAATTGAGTTGTTTGGTGGAGTGGTCATATCTTATGTTTTGTGTGACGTTCTTGTGAAGATTTTTAATTTATTATAGTGTGAGGGTGCCTCTTTTCAAGAAGCTACACCATTAATTCAGTAATTCAGTAATCTTTTTCTTGATAGCAGTGTACATGTAACAAAAGAACAACAAAGACTTCTGTTTTCAGCCAACTGTAAGATTTATTGTACTTCCAGGTAGAGATTTATCTTTTCTCTGACTAGATCAATACCAGACTTTCAGGTCAATAATTCCTGATTGAATCTCAACCGAACTCAATAGCTACCTATTATGTCACCTAATACACAAAGATTTTGTGGATGTTGGGTCTAAGAGAGAAAACATTTGTGAACATGTATCAGAAGTTTTATAATAGAATTTCTTTAAATGTTATCTATATAACATCAACATCATTTATGAGTGCATCAGAAAATTATGAAAATTGTGATTCACTTACAGCTACCACAGATACGTTTTCAGCATTCAAAAATATCTATTTGTTATGTGCCATGGTTCCTTAGTCAGCATGCTGTTTATCCAGAGTATAGGTCTTAGACATTTTTTCTGTTATGCAGGGTTTGAACTAATTTGTGGTGAGTGAATAGATTAAGATTTTTATACAAGTACTAAGTTTTCAAAGAATTTATAAAATTTTTGTTCATTATTTTTTTCTTTTCTAGAAAATATTATGATAATATTTTGTTTCTATAATTTTTCTTTCAAGGACCTTTAGGGAAACCAATTATTCATATTTTTAAGATAGTTGTACCATATATACATATATATGTATCTACACCTTGAAACACTAAATCCAGCACTAAAGCACTTTCCATGATTAAGAAATTTTTTTGTTGATGGTATTTTGCTGGTTGTTGAATTTATTAGCTTTGCTTTAAAGAGAAATGAACTTGCATGGCCACTGTCATAGCACGTCTAGTAGAATTGGTTTCCTTGTTATCCAGGTACCTGGGATACATGGAAAAAATTATTCACATTTCCATATTGACATCAGTCTCGTATTTCATTCACACTTTACAAATAAACACACTGAAGTGCTCAGTAAGGTTGCACTCTAAATGACTTACAAAAATTATAAATTATGCTATACTGCTAGAACATCTTAAACGTGTTATGCATGGGTCAGTGAGGCATTGCAGTTCAGCAGAATGCTCGTGGGAATGTAGTGAGTGTCACGAGGAGACAAGAACACAACCACTGGGTAAATGCTTGGTCTGTTGGCTAAGCAAGCTTTCTCACTAACAGCTGATCTGAATTACATGTCTTGACCTTAATTAGATTAGTCAGCACATGAAATTTTGTCCAGATATGGAATCTTTCCAAGATTGTATGTTCTATTCAGTTTTTTGGTTAGCTGGACACCATTTTGAACCTATGTGTAAAGACAGGTTTATGCCTATAGTCATTGTCTCTCTTCTTGACCTCTTATCAAGATGATCTGCTTTGAAAAGAGACCAAAATATAATTCAACATAATGGGCAACTGTGTTAATTATCTCCAATTATTTAGATACGTTATTATACACTATTAAAGAAAGATAAAACTTTTAATTTACAGAAAAGCCTAATTTAGTAATAATGGATGGGAAATATGAAGTAAAGTCTGTGACTCCATCTTTATTTTCTTTCATTATGAAGGAAGTAATAAAGAGCTTTGGAAATATTAACATCTTTAACCTTCATCTCTCTCTTATTTTGTTATTTTCATTCAAGATATAGATTAAATTCATTTTTGTGTAGGCTGGAACCTATGTGACATTGCAAGAAAAAATGTTCAATACTGGCAGTCAATTCTATTTTAAGAGAGCAGTATTTCCAAGCTTGTGAATATAAGTAGTTAGTTTTCAGATAGTTTTAAGTCCTTTCTTGTCAAATGGGATTTCCTTTGAGAAGACTTGTGTACTTAATTCCCATCTGCTATGTTCAGAGGTTACTGAATGTATCCCCTTTTTACTTAATTGTTTTGTTCTTCACATGTCATTAGGTTGTTCCTTCTCACCAAGGATTAAATACACCTATAAGAAGTTTGAAGAAATTGCACTTACTGAAGAATTTTATCTCTTCCAGCATTCTTTGCCCTTGCCTTCACACTGACATCATTTGCTTGGTTCCTCTGCTTGCATATCTGACAAGTAAACTGTTGTGGAGAAGTACTCAATATCTAAATGACATTAAGACATTTGTTAGTCACATATATCTATATCTAGATATGTTTCATAGCTATCTTAGCCTAACACTTTATTTCATTATACAACCCTTAGTCACTTGTTACCATCTTTGAGCAAACAATTATTGCCGTCCCCCCTCCCCACACCACCATTAGGGTACAGATTCTTCTTTCCTTTTTAAATACATTGTTAAGTGAATTCTCAAAAAATACTTTTTCACCAGAGCAGTAGCATCATACTTCTGCAGGTTTTATCTGAGACACATGCCTACTGCATTAACAGGAACACATCAGAGTTTGAGCACTGTGTTGTTCAAGCTGGAGAATCTGACCATTTAACCCTTTTTGCACCTAACCATATGTTCCTTCAGAACTATAGAAATGCTACTAATTCAGATTCCAATTCCAAAGAATTCATGAGTCTGTGCAAAAGCACTGAGGTATCCTCTGTCAAAATGGAATTATTTCATCATGCACAATTACGCAGAGAATGAATATATGGAGGCATGTTGCCAAGACACAAGAATATTTTTATTCGAACGCTGTCTTTAAGGCTTTCTTCTACTTCTCCATACCACATATCTAACAATTTTGTGTAGAAAAAATTAAAATATTCAATAATGGAAAAACAATTTTAGGAGAGGTCAAACCTACTCAGGTAGGAGATTTGCTTGAAAGAATGCTTAACTCTATTTTGATGTCTGGAAAATCATAGGAACTTATGTGCAATTTGTACTTCAAAAGAAACTACTTGCGCATTTTTAGGACATAACATATTGATAAATAGTTTCTGAGGAATTAATCCTTTTTTGAAGTCTTTTCAGAATCTGCATATCATAAAAAGGGCAGCATTTCCTCTTGTCTTCACCCTGAAATGTTGGCTCTTTTAGAAACAGAATTAGATTAATTGGGAACTGCGATTGTTGTCCAGTCCCAAAACTAGGAAGGATAGTAGATTCTCCCTGAATAAAGAAGTAGATAAGCAAGTTTGCAGAATGTAAGTTTGCGTCAGTTTTCTGAAAGGCCAAACAAAACAAATCTGCAACATGAGGCCAGCAAATTTAGGCAAAGAGTAAAAAAGAAAAATAGAGGGGTTGAGATAGAGTTTAGCAAATAAAAAAGACAGAAATAGCAATAATGCCTTTCTATGTGTTTTTCTGGAAAATAGACCATGATGATTTTTTTGTTTTATGAAATGACTGATTATACTGAAAAAAGATAATTACCATGCCACATGCCATTCTAGTTAAAGAGATAGCAATTAGTAGTAGCAACAAAGCACGTATTAAATGGCTATGAACAGGGTATCTGGGAGGTAAGAAAAAAATTATCATCAAGACAGAATTGTCATGAAAGGAAGAGATTTCATCAGGGCTCTACAGGGACCAGTGTAAGACCACTCTATTCACCTTCTTTCTGTGTGGATCAAAAGTAAAGGTAAGATAAAATTTTTGGATGACACAAAAAATGCCAGAATGATGATTAAAGACGAGAACAGTCCATTTTGTCAAAATAGCCCAAATTCTTTGATTATCTGTGGCACTCAATTCAATAAATACAAAGTCTGACCATTAGGCATAAAACGGGTCAGAGTGTATCCAGGAAAACTGTAACTAGGTAAACTAAGAGTAAAGCAGCTCAAAACAGCTTTGTGAAGCAGTAATAAACCAAACAAAAACTTTTAAACAGCCCAAAAACTGGTTCTGGTGGCAGGGGAGCGTCATACTAACTTCATTTGTCTGTATTTTTACAAAAATTTTTGAAAGTTGAAAAGAAAATAACAGTACGAGTGGGAGAAAAGGCTGGAAAGTGAAAAGTTTATCATCAACGTTAGGCTTATGAGAATATAGTGATACCTTTATAAGAGGAAATACTGTGAACTAATGGTCAGAAAAAGGGAAGCGAGAGCTGATGGTTTGAAATTGAAAGTTCACATTACAAAATAAAGGGCAGGCGTTTGACTTTATAATGAACTACTGGAATATTTGGTCAAGGAAATATGTGATATTTTCTACCTCTTGGTTACTTCAGTTTAAAATTTAATGCTTTCAGGTGGATTTGCTTTAGCAAAAATCAAATCACTAGGTTCAGTACAGTGCAAATTCTGTTAATCGCCTGAGTTCTACAGATCTGATGGTCCCGTTTAGCTATTAACAGTGAATGCATTAGATGATGAATTAATGATTGAACATGAATATCTTAGCATTTTGCAAGAATTTACTTTGACTGTGAATGCATCAGGTTGCATAAAATGTACTAAAAATTCAAACTACACATAAATTTCTTTCCGAGGTGAAGACTGTTGCTTAGAAAGAAGCTAAATTTTAAGGACTTTAATTATTACAAACACTATACCTAATTAGGTGTTAAACCATGTAGTATGACTGATTATGCCTTTGGGAAAAAAATATAGGTTTTGTTAAATAGCAGACAAAATAGCCAGGCTTCTGGCTTCCAGTGACTCTTCTGTACGCTTCACAGGCTCTCAAGTGGTGGTTTCCCTGCTCTATCCCTCCCCAGCTTCTTTAAAGAATCTGAAAATGCTTTTGGAAACAGAAGACCTCTTGTTTTCTTGTAGCCCAGTTCTGTTTTGTGTAGATGGTTATGTAAGCTGGAATATTTGAAGAATTTATGCTGAATGTCTTACCGGATCCAACTTAAACTAATAACTTTGTATTTTACTTAATTGTTACTATGACAGCAGCACCTTGTTCTGTTCCATTTCTGCTGGCTGTTTCTCTTACTCTGCTACTTTTAAACTCAGCGAAAAATATTTATCCACAGAGCTTCAAGTTGCAGCTGTACAGCCTGCCAGGCATGACTGGAGCTGTGCATGTAAGCTCAGGTTTATGGTCCAACCCACACAGCGGTCCTCAAACAGTATAACCATGTCTGTATAGCTCAGCAGAACACATGAAAAAACATCGGTATCTTTACAGCACAGAGCCACACTGCACTTAGGTTTCTTAAGAGAGTTTGGATTGTGATTAGCTAATGAGATCTGCACAAAAAAAACCTCATTTTTTTTTAGATTCTAATTTGTCTGAACAGCTATATAGGTGTCTAAGCCAAAATGAAATGTTGATGCTTACAGGAATGACAACACTCAGAGTGGAATAAACCACCAATCCCCTACCACGAAGCCCAGTAAATATCTCTTTCATAAGACAGTGATTTGGAGGTAGAAGGAAGCTGAAGACAATGGGACAAGTACATCACTGCAGTAGAAAAGCATCCCTGATAATAATGTCCTGGTTAAACCTGCCTACATGAGGCTGAGAGAAATGTACTTGGAAAACCTGAGAACCATATTAACTGAAACAGAGGTGGCAAACCTGGCATAAATCTACATATGCTTTAAACATTGGCAAATGTTGTCGGTTGACCTTGGCCAGATGCCAGGCACCCACAAGAGATAGGGACCAGGAGAGATCACAGGCAAAACAGGCTCAAGCTTAAAGATATGGAAGTGAATTTATTACACTAACAGAATCAGAGCAGGATAATGAGAAGTGAAATAAGCCCTTAGAAAACACCTTCTCCCCCACCACTCCCTCATCCCAGCTCTACCTCCTACCCCAACAGCGCAGGCAGACAGGGAATGGGGGTTTTAGTCAGTCCATCGTCCGTGGCTTCTTCCACTGCTCAGGGAGAGGAGTCGTTTTCCCCTGCTGCACCGTGGGGTCTCTCCCCACAGTTCTCCAGGAACTTCTCCAACTTGAGTCCATTCCACGAGCAACAGCTCCCTGTGAGCTGTTGCAACGTGAGTCCATCCCAGGGGCAGCAGCATCCCTCAAATTTCTGTGGCCTGGGTCACTCCACGGGGGCAGTCTTCTTCCAAGAATCCAACTGCTCCAGCATGGGCTCCTCCATGGGCCGCAGGTGGATCTCTGAACCCCCATGGTCCTCCATGGGCTGCAGGGGCACAGCTGCTTCACCATGGTCTTCACCATGAACTGCAGAGGAATCTTGGCTCCAGCTCCTAGAACACATCCTCCCCCTCCTTCTGCACTGACCTTGGTGTCTCCAGGGTTGTTTTCTGCTCACATCTTCTCACTCTCCCCCTCTTCTCTGGCTGGAATTAAAACTGTGCTACCAGTATTGTTTTGAATCCGTTTTAAAATCTGTTATCACAGAGGCGTTACCGCTACTTCTAATTGGCCCAGTCCTGGCCCGCAGCATGTCCATCTTTGCAGCCAGCCAGAGATTGGCTCTGCTGGACATGGTGGTGGAAGCTTCCAGCAGCTTCTCACAGAAGCCACCCCTGCAGCCCCCCCACTACCAAAAACCAGGCCTCGCAAACCCAAGACAGCAAAAGAAGAAAATGAGGTCTTCCTGCTTAAAAAGGGTGGCTGCTTGAAATGGTGTTCCTATAACAGATATTCCTTTAATTACAGAATTTGCATATTGCAGATTAGAATTTATTGTCTTCTTTCTGGGAGGTGACAAGGCAGCAAACCCTTAATTTAATTAATTTGATTGTGCTCTGCATTGTAACAGGGGGAGGTGCTGTGATTACATTTGGTACTCATGCACATAAATTGGTGTATTTTCCACTCAGTTAAATGAAGCTTTATTCAGATTCCTTAATTTAGGAGCAACATAAAACTTTTTTTCATTTTGTAATTTCAGTCTGTTACTCATAGAGATTTTAGAGAAGTCTATATTTCCTAATAGTAATTTGAATAGATGTTTTTTTTTCTACTGGGGCTATTCATTGTAGTACAAACAGTCTGGTTAATCCCCCCCTACTTTTCATACAAAATTAATGCTATTCTAGCCTATTTCTTTAAAAATACTTACTACCTTCCTTTTAAAATATACTCATTTTTTCAGCATTTTCTATTTTTTAGCAGTCATCTTTAAATATTAGATTATTATATTTCATTTCAATGATAACTGTCCTTAAGAAAGGATATGCTGTCTTTCAGTACTGTAATCATGACCAGAAAAAAAATTGACCACTGATTGCCATTTCTATAGTGCTATGACTTTCATCGATTAAGTATCTAGTGATGTCCCTGTAAAGGGACAAAATGTTAGTTCTATAAAGCAGATCTGACTCAAAGGCCTAGATTAAAAATATCTGTTTTATGGAGGTGTTCAGAATGTGGAGTATGGCCATAAGATTTGTATTGCAGATTTTTGATTACAGTTATAGTTTGAACTAAATCACAAATCCGTGTCAAAATCTACTGGGAGTTCTACAGTTTATTTTGAAATTTTAAGAAAAAATGTATATGCTGACTTGTTCAGTATCTGTCTTAAAGTGAAAAAACTGTATTTCTTTCTCTTTCAAGGTAGAATCATATTGTAATTTGAAATGTTTTTTAATATACACAATATGTTCTGAATATTAAGTCTCAATAAAATAAGCTAAATTCACATCCTAGAACAAAGAAGTGATAAAAATTATTTTATTCAAAAAATAAAAATAATGTTAATGAAATTACCATCTGCACAAGTTCACATCCCTCAGTAAATTGTAAAACCCCACATTTAATCAGCTATTAAATAGGTATTTAAAATTACTTTGGAATCATTACTGGCTATGATCGTGGCAAGACAGATATCTAAGAAACTAGCAAATGGGAGATCTAGTATGACCTATTGGTCCTTCATCAAATCTCTAGAGACCACACTTACGATCCAACAAAAGAATGGAAATTTTCCAATTAAAAAAATACTTACTTACCTGTGAAAAACTAGTTTGCCATTAAAGTGGAGTGGCATGTTTGTTTTCTTTTTGTTTTACCTACTAGATAGAAAACCTTTGAGCTCAAAACATTAAAATAGACCCTGTTTTATTCTGGGGCAGTTCCATTCAGACATCATGCAGGAGTAGGCTGTAAAATAAATCAGACTAAAATTCTGCAGTGGTTGCTGAATTGAAAATGAGTTTTTATTTTGTGTAAGTAATAAGATGAAGTATTTCAAGTGTACCAGACTGATAGGTAAGTACATAGTTAAATACTTTAGTAAATGTATAGGTAGTCACTTGACTGTGGCAGACATTTTCTTAGTATTTGTCTGCATTTGAATTAAAAAGTCTTGATTTTTACAGTCTCAGTTACAGTAGATCCTTCTGTTGTAGCTTTTCTTTTATATAAGTAAAATGATTCTTCAGAGAATGCAAAAAAAGACAACATAACACATTGTCAGATGCTGCAGAACATAGAAATATCTTAAGGAATATTTGGTAAAGAAAAAGGTATTGACTCCAATCCCATAACAGGAATGAAATCAGAGATCCTGAGTGAAGAGAGAAATAAAATTTGGCAAAAATGAATATATTTTCAGGGCTTTCTCAAATCCAGAGGTGTTGGGTAAAAGGAAGGAAAAGGAGCTGTCCACAGTAGTAGACATATCAATCTTTCATCTCAGCGTTCTTTTCTCTCAGTTTTGTCTGATGTTTTGAGGATGAATGCAGGACCATCAAGAAGAAATTTCTTGATTGCAAAAAGTTGTGAAGAATTATCAGTACAGAGGAAGACGCTTAAGCTGTTATGGGCAAGAACAAGAACAGCATAATCCAATTTAGTAGTAATTACTTATAAATAGTAAAACTGCTTATAAGACATATTGTTTAGTTTTAGTTAGTTCTGGGAGTAGGACTCGATCCTTTTTGGTCCTATTCAAATAAAGATATTCTATGGTTCTAAGTAATTCTGGTCTCATTAATTTGGAAATGTCATTGGAGGAAAATGCCCCGGGTTTATTAGTCACTTATAGATGAATCATCAATGTCATGTACTCCATGTAAAAAATTAAAATGTTGTAATTAGAAAAGGTGGTATTAAAATCTCATCTGGAAAGTAAGTAGGTTTCTCATCATACATGGTCAAGAAAGATAAATTCAAACTGGCAAATGTGATTTCCAAAACTAGAAATTGTCACACACAAAAAATGTTAAATAAAAAACCCTACCAAAACTGGTGTGATTTAGAGGTAAATAAACTTGGAAAAGAAGTTAGAAGAAAATGTGTGTTCTGGGAGAGCCTTCCATGTGGGAAAAAACATCTCTCATGATTTTAAGATGGAAATAGGTATGACTCTTTCTGAGGGCAGAGGTCCAGAGCTGTGTGTACTTCTCAACTCCTTTCCAACAAATTTAACCTTCCATATGTTGTATTTGATTTTTGACACAGCAGTCAAACTTCTGTAAAAATTCTTCATTTAACACTAGAAACAGGATGGGGTGTACCTGTAATGACGTCTGCTTCTTGCTTTTTTTAGTGTTCTTACTTCCCTTTCCTAGTAAAGATGAATAAATATTGAAGACATAGCTGAAAAGTACTCAGTTAACAGGGTCGCAGTGCTGCCTAACACATATGAGGCAAAATTAGGGCTGTGTTTAAATTTAAAAAACCTGTGACAGTTCTCTTTTTCGATTTTTTTCCTCACTGCTTTAGTGAAGGAAATATCTTAAGATGAACTTCCTGTCTTCTTGTGGCATGTATAGGAACCCCTACCATGCATACGGAAGATACTAAGGGGCAATTCCTAATTTAAAAGAAACTGCTGGAGCATTTAATATTATCTTAGTGAAAAAGGGAACTAAGAAAGTTCTCCTTGTACATTTTGGGATCAGTAGAGAAACTGTGAGAGTGAGAGAGATCAAATGATCAGTCATGATTAGTCCTCCACAAATCCTTATTAACTATCTACAATCATTGATTTAGTATCATACCTCTTGAAGCAATAAAAAAGAGGAAAGTAATCACAATTCAGAGGAATTTCTATTTGTTTAATTTAAATATGCAAGTGACTAGTACTAGTGAGGATAGTACAGAAGACAGATGTTCTACTATATAACATTTGGGCTGTTACAACTTAAAATGTAAGGTTCTTTAAAAAAACCTCATACTTTTATATGCATATGCATAAGCATGAAATGTTCCGATACATTTGGGTTCAATGTAAAAAATGAAAGCAATTTGTTTGAAAAAGTCAAAGTGGGACATTCTCAATTCCAATACTTTCCTATATTCCTATTTATCAGCAAAATGAATTTTCAGAACAGTAGTACCAGATTTTATGAACCATACTTATTTTGATGAAAATGCATATTTAAATTATATCAGTTCTTTCAATCTAAGTAACTCCACAAATTTCTGTTTCTGAATTTATAATGTGTATAAGTTGCAGCTATTTTCAATATATCATGTTCCAATTTATGAAAAAAAGATCTGTTCCAAACTATATCATTTTAAGGGAAAAAGCACTGAGAAATAAAACAGATTGGTATGCTATTTTTAGCTGGTTTGTCCAAAATCTACATTTCTGATGAAAAGTAACTTACAGGGCAAAACTGTGTTAAAATAATTCTGAAACTTCATGGATACTTAAAAAAATTATTCTTTGTTGATAGATCTACTTATTTATGTGTGATTTATTTTCAGAACAGAATGGAAACAATGGTATAAACTACATGAAAATTTCGATTTTGTATGCAATAATGGCTAAATGGTTTTATTGAAGAAATGCAAATAAAGTAATTTTAAGATACAAGAAATGTAGTGCTCTGGAAACCACGTTTTACATCATTTGAAAATGTGGGAATCAAAAAACTTGAGAATTATGCTGTACAGAAGTTTGTCCAGAAGAGCAAGGCTCTACTTCCTGAGATCCTTTGCATTAGTAATTATTATATGTCTAAAATTTACGCAGAAGCAGCATCTGATCATGCTGTGGTAAATTTTCTTGCTGGTTATACCAACCACTCACTTTAAGAGTCAAATAGGAGATAAACTAAAATTTTAGTTCTTAGAAAATGTAATGTTAATAAAATCTGACATTTTGCATATTTCTTTATTTATGTCTATGAAACTCACTCCAGTCTATCAATGTCTTTTATGTACTGGTGTGCTCAGAACTGGACCCAGCACTCCAGATTTGATCTCATCAATGGTGAGCAGAGGAGAAGGATCTTCTCCCTTGACCAGCTGTCAATGCTTTTCATAATGCAACCTGGGAAACTGTTGGCCTTTTTTTGCTGCCAGGACACATTGCTGGCTCATGTTCAACTTGAGGACCACACCAGATCCATTTCTGAACAGCTCTTTACCAGCTAGTCTGTCCACAGCACGTACTGGCTCCCTAGCACCAGACTTGACATTTCCCTTTATTGAATTCCATGATTTTTCTCTCAGCCTGTCATCAAAGAAATTAACAGGGCCTAATTTACAGGTGTGATAAGTGAAAAATGTCCCCTAACTGAAACTGTGCTCACGGACTTGTCTGTGTCTACTTTTATTTTAATCTTTTCTTCTGCATGTGTAGTCAACTAAATGTCAAAAAAAATGTGATGATGATGGATGAAAATTAATAAAACTTTAGGATCATTCAATTTTGGTTTTCTCTCTCTAGTGTAGTAAAAATAATAACAAATTATATTTTACTTTACAGACAATTATTGTGTAACTTATCTATCAATATGATTTACATGTATCAAATATGAAAGTATCTTTTCTTGGGATTTGTCAAATAAGAAAGTCTAGTTTTTGCATAGTTTTAAGATCTATGTCATATTTTAATTAAGAAATTGCATTTTGTTAAAAACCTGTTTGTGTCTTATTCAGTGGGGTAAGAGTTTCAATTCATTAGTTTTTCTATTAAGTAGCTATTTAAAGAGTTTTATGAGAAAACACTGGTATTTGGACAATGTACCTTTGGGTTAGGAATGTTATGTAAGTTAGATTAATTATTTAATAATATAATAATTGATTTAATAAATATTATTTCAATTTCTTCATATCCTCAACAGGTTGATTCACTAGCACATCTGGCATTGTGTTTTATGTGTATACATGACACAAACAACTAAAGACAGCTTAGCTCCACCTTTCCTTAAAAGAAAGGCTATGCCCAGCCTTTTGCTCTTGCTTGAACAAGCTAATCCTGATCTTTTGTTTGTTTGTTTGTTTTCTTTCCCTCGCAGGAGTCATCAGGACTGCTTTGCACAACATGGACAGGGAAGCCAGAGAGCATTATTCCGTTGTCATTCAAGCCAAAGATATGGCTGGGCAGGTCGGAGGGCTGTCAGGGTCAACAACTGTAAATATCACACTCACTGATGTCAACGACAATCCACCCAGGTTTCCTCAGAGTATGTACAATTTCAACATATAAATGATTTGAAAATCATGTTGATTTTCAGTGAAGTAAGAAGTTATTAGTGAAATCCAATTAATAGTCAAATTCATGGGGAGAAGGCAACTTGGAAAGTGTTTGGATTCACCACTATTTTTTAGTCTTCCAGTGTGTTCAGATGAAGCACAGAGATGGCATAGCTAAAGTATTGAAACCAGTGAAGGTTTCTTTCAGTTAACCACTAAATAAGAGTGAGATGGGTGACAAAAAAATACTCGTCTCATACGTGAGTTATTTTCCAGCCCTTGTTGAATGCATATTTTAATAACTGTGTGATTTTGATCCCATAAGGGAATTACGCTGTTCCTATGCTAGATAACAATAAAAGGTAATGCATTGAAGGATTTGATCCAGCATGCCTTTGGCTGCTTCCTTACATATCTATCAATATTTTTTTGTCTGTTTCTTTCTCTATACCAAACTAAACTTCTAAGATCATTTGTTACCTGACAGATCATCAAAATCTAAGGTGTTTCTTACTGTTGTTGAGCAATGGTGGAGTCTGCTTTTATCCTAGTTAAATAAATTGTTGATGTTGATGTCAAACAACGTTATCACATGCATATATGAAGAGCATATACTAGAATACTATTAGAATATCTTAATATGACCACTAATAGGAAGCTCATTTCTAACCTACTCAGTGGGTGCACATTGATCTGGCACAGTAGCTGGGTCTTGTAGGAATTCTGAATTCAGTCAACAATTTATTTTAAAATCTTCTGGAATGTAAATGTATTTTCTCTGCAAAGGCTCAAGGCCAACAAGAATATTGTAATCTGGCCTCAGACATTGTGTGAGCTGTTGTAGAACATAATGGACTGATAGCTACAGGTACATCCACCAGGAAATGCATTAAGCTGTTTGAATTAGAAGATTTATTAACAATAGTAGAGAACACAAGGCTCCAGGGAAAAACAGAGCCCCCTGGCAATACACGTTATATAAAATCTGGCCAAACAGTAAGTAGGCTTATTAAAAGTGTTGTAGAAATGAATGCTTTTTCTGTGCCTCACAAAGACATGAACACATAAAGCTTCTGAAACACACCCTTAAATAAAATATATTTGGGTTTATATTCCACAGAATTTCCATTGCATCCATCATTCTGTTTAATACTTTGTAACTATTGGAAAGGCAAAAGGTTAGGCCTATCTTTGAACAAGAGCTAAATTAGAGAGAATGTCCTAAGTTTTCTGCAAACACAATGGATGCAGAAATGGATCCCTACCTGTAAATTTTCAGTTGACCTCTTTTATTTTGAATTAAAGGGTTTGAATATTAAGTCTACATTGAGCATATATATTTCTTCAACTGTATTTTTTCAGAAATCAAAGAAGTATAAAATGTTCATGTTATGGTTTATACATTTTAAGGGATTTTAATAACATTTAAAACTACAAAACATCATTTCACATTTAATGAAAACTTATTATTTAACAAGGGAGAATAAAAATGTATTTTAATAATTATTATTTTTAACCTAAAATATTATTCTTAGGACAAGTCTTGTAGAATACAAACATTTGTTTTCTTTCCTTGCAGAGGATTCCTATACCACAGTTATGACTAACACTGATTGTATAACTATAACTATATTTTAAACCCCTTGCAAAAGAGCAGTAGCTATATGGTAGTAATAGAAAATGAAAATAGAGTTGATCTAAAACAGGCCATTTTAGCATCTTGAACTATTACAATTATACAGGAATCTTGCACTAATAGAAATAACTTCATTGTTTATTTTTCTTCTGTTTTCTTTGTGTGCCATGATTTTCAGTTAAATTTATCTTCAATTTCCTTATTAGACGGAATGCTAAATGAGACTTACTGAGGCTTGTCACATTCAGACTTGAATTCAAGGGAAGTGGTAACCAAAACTGCCTATATCGAGTGTATAACCCTTGGGACAGGCTGAGCCTCAGCTAAACCACAGACTTTCTTTTGGTTAGTTTCCTTTTCTCCGTTACCATACTTGTGAGTTTTTAATCTAACTGTATGAATACTTTACTTGAGAACATGCTGGGAAGTACATCTGATTGATGCTTTTATGATTTGTTTTATTTATAAATATACTTTATTGTATATATTTAAAAGTTGGTACCTTTCTGGCTTTGGTAGACCAGTGTCCATTAGACATGCAATATGCAGTAAGATATGCAGGATTTTTCCCCCTGAATGAAACACTTTAAAACCCTATTTAAAACTTAGAAATAAAGGTTGTAAATATGTCTGCTTAAATGGCTTTATTGTGTTTTTCTCTGTACTCACTCTAACTAGAGCTGACTTTCTTTCAAAGAAATTAATAAGAGAAGAGCTGCAGTTTTCCAAAATATTAAAAAAAAAATCTAGGAGGAATAATAGGAAACAAGACTGCATAATTTTATCAGTCTGATTTCTGGTATAGGAAACATAGCTGAAAAATTCTGATTGGGAAACAGAAGAATGTCTGAGAAGTAGGCTAAGGGTTTGTGAAATCAGCAGGAGAATAGCCTGAAACCTCAAATACATTTTGCTTATCAATTACTTCAGTACATCTTGTGTAATGCTGATTTCTTTTTCTTCATCATCACAAATTTCCTTTCTTTAGAGAGACAAGTTATAAATGAACTATCTGTTTAATGTAAGTTGACAGACAGTGCTTTGCATGGGAAGATTTTTGCATCTCTCAGTTCTTGTTAGTTTTACCACTGATGGATGCATGTGTTTGATGATTGAAGGCCTAATTTCGTAGTCATAAATTTATTTCAGTAATTTGATAGAAGATATTCCATCTACTGATGACACTGTTGTCAGCCTTAAGTTACATCAGAATGTTCTGTACACTTTTGTTTCATTAATTCTCTCTGATCTTGCTTAAGAAGAATAAATTCTCTGTGTTTTGCTTCACTTAGTATGAAGAGATTCTGATTGTATCAAAATCATCACACTAGGCAGAGGCTTCCACTCACATGCTTTGTACATCAAATGCTAATGATTGCATTCTGGCCGGTGTGTAGGAGAGCTGTAGTTATTGTGTCTAGATTCTAATTTGTAGATTTTGTTGTTTGATATATCTGGCTCAGTTCTTTGGGATAAAGCAGACTTTAAAATACAAGTCATGGCTCAAAACACTTTTTCTAAATTGTTGACACTTGGTTGCTTCATGGCAGTATGTAAATATAAGGCGAAAATATGTATATGCATTAGTTTTAAACTGCAAGAGAGTAGGTTTAGACTAGATATTAGGAGGATATTAGTGAGGCACTGGCACAGGTTGCCCAGAGAAGTTGTGGATGCCCCATTCCCGGAAATGTCCAAGGCCAGGTTGGATGGGGCTCTGAGCGCCTTGGTCTAGTGGAAGGTGTCCCTGTCCATGGCAGGAAAGTTAAAACCAGATTATCTTCAATGTCCCTACCAACCCCAGCCATTCTATGAGCCTATAATTCTACGTGATGATGAGTCCATCAACGATCCGGTATCCAGGGAGTATTATGACACATTTCATTCCAGAAATTATTCTACATTTAAATGTTGCTTATTTATTAGGATTTTTAAAATTATAATTAATGTCTTTTTCATATTTCATACTCATTACTTCCTGTCTTTGTGACTATTATATTTTCACATAATAGTCACACAACGTAATTCTGGTGCTGAAAAGTATTTTGCTTATCACATATTCTTAAAAGGGGAGATGTTCAATTAGATGTGCTTTTGAATTGTGTGCTCAGATTTCAAAATGTGTGCTCAGGTTTCAAAGTGGATGACCAGTGAGTGATGTTTCCGTTGTGCCTACAGTTGGTGTTCAGTATATGGATTTTCTGCCTTTACAGAGTCCCCTAACCTTTTTTTTTTTTTTTTTGAAAATGGCTAAATGGTCACATGGGAAACTGAAGGAGGGACAGGTGTCAGGTTTCTATTTCTGTCAATTTTCAGAAACATCTTCTTGACTGTGGCAGCCTGGAGCACCTGTAAAGGGGAAAAACTGCTGTTGTGTGCTGTGTTGCTTGGTGAAGATGTTAGTTTTAAACATTAGAGAAATATGTTGTGGTTTGATTCTCTAGAAGTGTTTAGAATCACCTGCTTAGCAAAGCTGCTGCACGGCAACAACAAGCTGTTTTAGAGTTGTAAAAGAGACAAGCCCTGCTGATCTGAGTGATTTTCTAAAATTTCTCTCATATTGTACCTTTTAATGTGCTAGGATCAATCACTCATCTGTGGTATACCTTGGACATATGAGATGAGAAACACATTACTTAAGAGATGATGGTTTTCCTTAAGTACCAAAAGGAGTTATGAGATACAAAGTAGAAGTTATATGTACCTTTGAGTGTATGCCTCCATAGACTGGAAAATAAGTGATTTGTTAAATTGTCTTCTTACTCTTTTTGTTTGTGAGAAGAACGATACGTTCTAATATCTGCAAAATATGAAGTTAAATGTACCAAATTGTTTCATTTATCACTGAAATCTGATGTAAGTTTTTTAAGGGCATTTGATCACATAGGAAATCTCATGATGTTCTGTGTCCCGAACAGAATGGGTGATTCCCATAATCAGTTTTTTACTGTAAAATTTAAAGGAATTAAATGCAACAATTTTCAAGAGTATTAAGCATCTTATTTTAAACATCTCTTCTTCAACAAGAGTTCATGACAATAAAACTCGAACACAGAATTTTTTATGGAATTCAAATATAAGAGGAAGTTAAATATTTGTAATAAATATGTGTCCTACATACTGAGTTTTAGCACCAGCTCAGCTGTGTGCATCAACTTTACTCATAACAATACCATGCAGTCCTATTTTACTTTACTGGGCATTGTCCATAAGGATTTTTGTGTACCAGATACATTATTAATTACATATATCACACATATCAAAATAAATTTGGAACAGTCTAGATAGAAAAAAAAAGTGCTGCTTTTTGGGTTTTTTGTTTGTTTTTAGTTTTTCTGTGGGGTTCTTAATGAGATAGTAATGGTTTTGGGAATGAAGGATGATGTTTTTTTCTCTGAGTGCAGAATTGGGAGGAGGGACCACTCCATTTAAGGAGTCCTTTATGAGGCTAAACCCCAATAAGATCACAATCCTAGCTATGCTAATGCCAGGGAAAAGTAAGCAAACAAACAACAAAAACGAACACAGTCCAAAAGGAGCTTAGCCCTGTTACAGGTGTTACTAGTGCTCTTTGTTTTACCCAAGCTGCCTGATGTAACCATGATCCCCCTTTAAATGATAAAATATACTCTACACAACACAGCTCTAGAGACTGCTACAGATCACGCCCAACCATTAAATTGCTCATTAGTGATGATTATGGAGAGTATTTGTTGCTTTTCCCATGCCATTTGCATAGAAAATGTATATTTGGGTATTGAATACATACAGAAAAGTACTGAATCTGAAAATTTAGGAAACTCAGTTTTCTTTTTTTATCTGCTTTTATGCATGAATGGCATAAACACTTTTTACAAGAAGCCAGAATACTTTCAAACTCTGAGATTGAAAGTTCAGTTCTCTGAGGTCAGAAAGTTCTCAAGAACTTTTATTTACTGTCTCTAAAGGCAAAGTGTCATGGAACAAAAACTCATCACTGATTAAAATCTTAATCACAATCATAACTACTGTTTTACACTGAGATGTAAAAAGCAGGGGCATGGGGATGCTCAAGTCTTGTTTCAGCCAAAGGAGTCTATTGCAGCAAAGAAGAATGTCTGCGTTTTTGTCTAAATAACCCAAGATTGTTCTCCAGATTTTCAAGGCAAGAAAAAATTTGAAGGGTTTGAGTTTTGAAGTTTGTTTTAGTGTTATATTTGCAAATAAGAACTACTTTCACTTACAATTCAAATATTTTTAGAAGGTGTAAAAGCATTGGATTTCTTGGGAAGAAGAATAAGCCTAACATACCTCTTAAAAATTTCTTTTGTAGTTTAGTTCTATGAAAGAGATGTTGGCATAAAAAACAATATTCAGATCAAAAATAGTGTATATAAAATAGACTGAACTTCTGGAATCATAAAAGTTGCTGTATTCATAATGATAATGGGTTAAAATTAGATTTATTATATTGAAAATAAGCACAGTAAAGGAAGACGTGACAAATGCCCAAGACATACTGTGAGAAATAGTCTTCTAAAAAGCTGCAGTCTCAAGAGAGAAATCCAAAATAATCTATTACATTTAATGAAAACAAGCACTCTGTGAATGAAGAATAGCTTTCTCAAAGAAAGTCACCAAGGAAGATGCAGCACAGTCCACAGTAGGAGTTCCACTTTAGTTTTTTCAAAGCTGGCAGGCAGTAAAAAATGAGACACACCTTCATAAATGACAGAATCATCGATTCATGTGAGACTTGAAAAGGTAATTTGACCCAAAGCCCTGCATAAAGCAGGTTCAGTTAGATCAAGCTGCTAAAAGCCTTGCTTAGTAAAGCATTGAAAGTTCCTTTTCAGGTCCCCTTCTGCAAAACTGCTTTACAAGTAGCTGGCCTCAGTGTGTACTGATGAATGGCATTATTGCTCCCCCGGTGCCACCACTGAATGTCTTCAGGTTTGTGTTGGCCCATTTCTTCAGCATGTCCAGGTCCCTTTGAACAGCAGCCCTGCCCTCCAGCATACTAACCACTTTTTCCACAGTTGGTGTTGTTCACATGCAACCCATCATTCAAATGATTAATTAAGACATTAAATATTTTTGGCCAGAGTTTTGATTTCTGAACTACTTTTAATTGGCTTCCAGTCAAACCTTGTGCTTGTAATCATAAGATTTTGAGCTTGGCTTACTGTTCACTTGTTCTTCATATCTCATCAGTTTGGCTCATGACTATTTGGTTAGTTGCAAGTTCAAACAAACTGTCTTCATATTTGTTCAAACAAACTGTCATCCATTTATGAGCTGTGATGTATGAATAAATGCATCTGTTGATTCATCACCAAGCAGTATTTATCCTCCTGTTGCTAAAACTATACCTTCAGTACAACAATAACAAGGAGGGCAAATGTTTTCTTATTTCTCTATTAGGTCAGCATTTTGCCTCTCCTCCCTTCCTTTGTTAAATGAGGCAATACCTACTGTTAAAGAAGACATTATAACCTATGAAAGTAAAAATCAACAAAAGAATAGAATAGATTAGTAAATACAGTAATTAGAATAATATACTTATTGAATTTCATTAAATACTGTTATACTGCTTTTTTGAGTGGTTCAGGCAGATAAATTACTTTCTGATAATAAGACACAGCATTGCAGGTTGCCTGTAGGCTAATTGAAACGAGAGTAAAATGTTCTAAAGATAAATAAATTGTTTCTGTACTATAATGACAGATAAGCCATAAAGTTTATCGAAAGATGTAGACCATATATATGAATTTGAAAAGTGTTTCAAGTAGCATAGATTAAAGTCCTGCAAAGTGGTATGACTCTCCTATACAGTACATTATCTGGAAAAGGGTATTAATTTCTTCACATCGTGAGCAAAGTAAACGCATCTGAGTGAATGTGATAAAATTTGAGAACCGAATCAAGTTCTATAGATTCTTGATCCATAAGAAATGGGGCAGCTCCTCTAGAAAAGATCAGACTATTCCCAAGAAATTTCTGCTTTACAACAGCTCCTGGAAGTCTTCAATGTTGGAAGCATAGGAACAATCTGTTCAACATGGGCGGATTTGTTGAAACTGTTTTGATATAGACTGATGATACCTGATCCTCAGGGTTCCTCTCTTCACAATCAATTGTTTTAGAGGGTTGAGCCAGACTCATAGTTTGCAATACAGAATCATAAATTCACAATATACACAACAAACATTTAAAATGTCCTACCAAACTTTATTTATCCAATGCCCAAGGAAACATTAATAGAATCAGAACAACAGAATATGCTGAGTTGGAAGGGAGCCAGCTGGGTCATTAAATCCCTACAAAGGACACCCAATAAATCACACCGTGTGCCTGAGAGCTTTATCCAAATTCACCTTGGACTCAGGCAGCCTTAGTGCTGTGACCACTTCACTGGGGAGCCTGTTCCAGTGCTCATTTGAGGCTTTAGTTGGTTCCTCTTACTAGCAATAAAGTTTACAGCACTTTAGTGTTTAGTAAGAACATTTCCAATTTTCACCACTAGCCTAAATAAATGTCTATAATGTTGTTTATCCAACCTTCATGTTGCTGAATTTTATCTTCTTGTGTGTTTGGTTTTTTTTAGATTGTATTTTTTTAATTTATCTCTTTGGCTCCTATCTGTATGAGGTGTCATCAGGCTGTCTCTATGAAGCAGTGGTTAAATAATTGTTGTGAGACATTTCTGACCCTATAATCTAAGAGGTTTTATTTTTTTAACAGTTTTCTTTTAATTCTACCTAGTTTTAAAAAACATTTCAGTTCTACAAAAACTGGCAGATAATTAATGAGTCATTTCAAATATTTGTTTTGCTTGAAATTTTAGTACTTAAGAGTGTTTGAAGCTGGTATCAGTAAAACAATTTTCTGAAACAGATGGTTAACACTTGGAGTGTGATTATAAAGCAGAGTGTAGTGCCATGTAGATATATTTGAACTAGCTCAACTATTTGGCAGTCTCCAGTTAGTTCACCCTATGATAGGAGTTACAACACACCCAGTTCCTGAAGTGGCTTGATTATATAATGTATTCTAAATGGCCTTAACCTTTTACTTTTTGGAAGAGCAAAAGTGTCGAAAGAACATATTTTGCATTTATTTTAACAATAAGTAAATTCCCAAATTGACCTCATTCCATTACTATAATGGTGATATGAAAGTGTCAGTTGACATAATCTGTAAGCACAAAACATGGAAATTTGTGTAGGTGGCTTTTATATGCATATCAAAAAATTGCATCAAAGTATTAACTATGAGTTTTAATTGAATTAAGTAATTGTCCTATTACATTAGTGTTGGTATTTTATTTTTTACGTGATAAATTGTACTTTTTCTCTTACTCTGTTTAACATTTCTTACTTTCCTTAAGATTTTCCCTGACAAATGATAACTTATTTCTGGTTTTCCTAGGAAACCTCTCCTTCCTTATAGACTAACAAAGTTTGGTGCACTTGTCCATCCTTATCACAGTACTAGTTGTTTACTAGTACTAGGGGCTAGTACTACAAAAATAATTCAAAACTACAAATAGATTTAGGAACTGTTGTGCAAGGAATTAGATAAATTTATAATGAAATCTTCTGTTTTCTGGCAGGTGTTTGTAAAGGTAGCTATATTTTAGTAATGACTTCATTGCCTTTTCAATTGCAAATCCCGTAGGTTGATAATTTCTTCAATCCATCCAACCAGTAGTGGGTTTCTGCCACAAATCATGTTTAATCTCTGAATTCAATTTAAATTTTGCCTTTCCTTTTCTACATGCTTACCAAGGGCACCTCTGCAGTCTTGCCAGCTGGTTTAAACTCATCAAACCATAACAACACGTTAGCTTTCATATGGCTACTTTCAAATCTGCTGATCCTCTGTCCTGCAACTCAGTTTTGCACTATTGCACTCACTGTTGCAGAATGCATGCAAGGAACATAAAATAAACTTTGTAGAGTTTCAGAAGATATGTTATATCAGAAGTTATTTTGCTCTCTTTTCTATAGTGATGGTTGGACTGTGATGTAAACTCTGCAGACTGTTAGGGAGGCATTTGGATTGGGGATGTTTAGACGGAGAATTAGGATGTTATTGGTATGTACAAACCTTCTGTTGGATGTGTATTCTCCTTTTCAGTGCTAGTAGGTTCCAGCACCTCTTCTGTGTTACAGTGGTAACGTTACTGGAGAAAAATTCTTTAAGGTGTTTTTATGGCCTAGTTTCAGTTGGAAATTGAGGTTTGTGTAATGACATTAAGTCTGTTTGCCACACTTATTTTCTTGTTCTCACTTATTCTTCTTCTTGTCCACCAGGAAAGTTTGTACCTTTTGGGAGATTTCATACAAAAGGATAGGGACAGTTAAAAAAATTATCTTTAAAAAAAATCTTTCACTTACTAACTATTAACCTAACAGGTTATAAAAACACTGCAAGGAGGTCATAGTTGTAAAGCAAGTTTTTCTGATCACAAATGTGTAATACTTCTTTGTAGCCATTGTGTTAATTTCCATTTACTGTGAATGCCAATTCAAATTTTTCTGCAAAGGGTTTTGTGCTGCAACAAAAACACTACTAAGTGGCAATGGTAAAATATTAAGATTTATTACATTCTTCTTTAGGAAAAAAATATGTGTTGAAAATGTTGATTCAGTGTTGCAAAAATGATTGGGTTTTGGAGAAAAAAATTTAACATAGATTTTTCAATTTTAAAGTACTCACTTCATTACGCATTTAATTGTGAGTTGGTGAAATATATATATTTTAGTTATGGAGAATACAAACTTGTAAAAATACTGATGTGAAGTAAGCTTCAGAGCTAGTTTCTGTGTTACGTGATGTACAGCAATAGCTGTGAAAACCAAAATCCTTCATTAGGTAATTTGGATTTTGAATAGGGAATGAAGGCATCCCATATAAAATGCAATTCAGTTTTGAATTATTTCAAGAATCTAAAGAAATTCATAGGTTTATTTTTCAGTTTAACCTATGAAGTTCTCTTCCATTTACTCAGACATATATCAAGCAGATAATGGTTCTCTAATTTAGTTTGGCTAGAAAATGTCCAAGCTATTATGTTGTTTTTTTCCCCCCTCAGAACATTATCAATTGTATGTGCCCGAGTCAGCTCAAGTTGGATCACCAGTTGGCAAAATCAAAGCAAATGATGCAGACACTGGTTCAAATGCAGACATGAAGTACACAATTATAAATGGTGATGGCTCTGGGGTATTCTCCATATCTACTGACAAAGAAACAAGGGAAGGAATTCTTTCTCTGAAGAAGGTAAGGCACAGATGAAGCAAAATTTGTCTGAAAGTTCTGCTGTTGTCCCCAAACTACTTAAATCTTGACACAGAAATTTTATCTGTGGCAATGAATGTGTACTTTGGTTATCATAGACCGTTATTCTTAGATTTACTTTCCAGCTGGTATCTAAATCATCCAGTATTGTGCTAAAGACCTAAAATGTTACTGGTCAAGCTATCACAGAGCTATCATTTATATGAATTATCTATATTGTCCCAGTGTGTTAAGAATTCTTGTGTGGATTTCTTGTTACTGATTCTTGTAGATATCAATTCTATATATCCATAGAGCCTAAAAAATAAAAGTGGATATGTATTCGTATTTGCTGATATGTACTCTGGGCCTAATCAATGATTGGAGGAATGAAATCCTGAGAAAATGTGAAAAAATAGATTAAATAAAAACTATCATATAGCATGGTTGATTTTTTTTTTTTGCTTCTTAATTGATAGGTATGTATTTAACATATTAAAAATAATTTCTATCTAAAGGAAATGTTATTTTTATAATTCATAATTATTTGAAAAGGGTTTCTATCTCTTCCAGAATCTTAAAAAACTTTAACTCAGTGTCTTTTATAAACGTTGTATAATACCCGCCTCTTTCAACCATATAAAAGTAAACTGTCTTTTTTATACCACTGAACTTATTTCCTGGTGGCCTTGATCTAGCTAATGCCTTATTCCGTCATTTCTTCCTCAAAATGAGCACTGTACTCTATTTAAAAAGTTCACCATGGCTACTGTTCATTTACTACAACATTTATGCATATTGAAATCATGCATAAGAAAGGAAGAACTTGCAACAAAATTAGAAACATATAAAAATCTGTTAAATCACTTTTCTGACTGGTTTTGACAGAGTATCTTCATAAAAATTTTCACTGTGTTTTAGAACATGACAAAACATATGTTGCCTGTTCTTGTACATACACATGACAGTGATTTGAGTTATTTTTTTACATCAAGACAAGAAGGGGTACATTTTGATTAGGAAATGTTACATTCCAGCTCAGAAGAAATTCAGCATTTAAAGTTGTTAAGATCTGGTTCTCAATATTTTAGAGAGAGAGATGCCTCTGCCCGAATTAAGGTGCAAATTAGACCATATTCTTAAGTCAATAGTATGGGTTTTATTTGACAGTAAACAAGAGACAGAGAGAGAGAGAGAGTGAAATACATAGAAAGAGGTGGGGGGACAGAAAGAGAGTTACAGAGACGGAGAAAATATCACCACTCCATGGATCCCAATGATATCCTGTTGATCCTCTCCGTCAGCTCTTCTTGGTGGTGAGAGTCCCCCCTGGAGCAGAGTCCGATGTGTTAATATAGGCTCAGGCCGGTGGCGATGTCCAGGCATGGCCCCTGGAGAGGGGGCGAGTTTGCCACTGTCTCTTGCAAGACTCTGGATCTGCTGCATCACTTTGCATCACGTGCAGTCTGGTGGTGCAAGGCCCTGAGAGTCACTCTGGAGAGCACTTCGGGGGGTCATTCATGCATTAAGACACCCCCTCAGCTGCTTCTCACGTGAATGTCCCGTGGTTGTGGCCTTCCTGGGGCTGGGGGTTCCACAGCCACTTTGCACAAGGGAGGTTTGGTTCCCTGCCCCTGAGCAGAGGTTACCACACACCCAAACCTGCTCCCCCCACCTCGGCTGGGGGGAAATCTGTGCAAACCTGCTCCCAGCAAGTGGGTCTGTGGGCTATGGCCTCCCCCACCCCAAACCAAGCCAGAGATGATTCCTAGCACAGCTGCTGGGTTTGGCTTTCATTCTTTTCCTCCAGCCTTGTTTGCTTCTCCCCAGCCCTGAGATGATTGAAGAATAGGTTTCCCTTTATCTAATCTCAGTAGTTTGACTTACAGTCCAAAGTCCCAGTCTTCAGGGAGGCTTCTTTGGAGGCTTCTTTATAATGAACAAAACTTTATATCAATGTTTGAGGCATGAACTGTTTCAGTCTCTGACAAAAGTTACATAAATTGGTGTGTAATACCATTATTTCTTTAGATAACTTATCTCCTTGTATAGTACAAAAAAAGTAATCTTGGGTTTTTTATGATTTTTTTCCAGTTTTTTTCTCCGATCTTGTATGCATTTTAATAAATATATTCTGTGTGCAGTAATTGCTTTTAATTTAGATTGGGTTTCAAGCTGAATTTGTTTGATAGCCTACCCAAAACAAATAATCCTCACTAAGAACAGAATTGCTTTTGTTTTGTATATCAGATGCCAGTACCTTATATAACAGTAAAATAGAAAGATTTGTCCTCCAGTACTTCTCTACAAAAAATTATAGTACGCACATCAGAAAAGTGAGAAGTAAATATATTATTGTGTCGAATTACCTGAAATCCTCATCAAATTGTTAAAACTCCACTTATTTGAGATTCTGATGCAAAAATAAAATTCTTCAGTGCCTGCAGCTAGGCTTTTCAAGAGGTATGCAAGGGCTGTGAGTGTTAGAAGGAATCTTTTCTAGTCTCATTCTGGGCTGACCCAAAGCATGCAGTTCTTTTATAATCTTTCGTATTGACAAACCTGTGGAGCCATTCTTCAGTCTCAAAGATCCCTCCACAAAGGGTTGATTACAAACTGTCATGAAGTATTTCCCCTTTGCCTCATTCCTTGTTTGAGTGGGAGACTAGAGGAAACCCAAACAAAATAGCACAGTTGAAAGCCATTATTCTCTGGATCCTTCAGACAATGAGTGGTCATCATGTTCTCCCATTTTTATGATTTTCAGAAAAGCATACTTGAACTTTCCTGACCTCAAGTCAGCAAGTATCATTCAGGCTTCCCAGTGGTCTAACAGCCCATGTATCTTCCATTTTGTTTGATGAGACTGGAAAGCTTCAGGAGACAGCTAGTTTCTTCTCATAAAATACTTTTATTCCTTATGGGAGTCTTATATTAGGAACACAAACCACAGAATAATGTACAGCAGCATTTTCTAGTTAGCCCTGTAACTGGTCACTTTGAGCTACATTTACCATTTTCAGTTTGGCATGAAAATCATAATAGCCAGTGAATACGTGCTGCAGTTATTTGGGTAGTTGTCATGGAAAGGCATGATTCTTTGGGATAATGAGAAACATAAACAGAAATTCTGTTTAGTTCATCCAAAATGTAAAAGTTTTGCTTTCTTTCTGGGGAAGAGTTAATGACCTTCAGTGTTGGGACAATTTTAAGTAATTTTAGAAATTATTTACATATCTAGAGGCAGAAGACAATTCTGCTTCTTACCTTATAGCTACAGATAATGATTGAGATGTTATAGAAAGAAAGCAAATGGAAGCAAAAAGCTGCTTTGGCTGTATTTGAAATGTCAGCCTTTTCCGATTATCTGAATGGATTATTCTTGTATTGCTAGCAAAAAAAAAAAAAGTTAGTATTGTCTGATTGAATAGCTACATAAAAAAAGAGTTTGTGTTATTTCAAGAATTTATATGATTCCACATGTGTTTTCTGAGAGAAATCAATCTTCTTGTACAAATTAATCCAGTCATTGTCAGTATAAAATTAATTTTCCAAAAAGTCATCAAACTTACAGATTGCAGTCCTGTTGTAAACTTGTTTAATCTTAGAATATAATCCTGAAGCCTGAAAAAGGTAGAGACTGACATATCCTGAATTGAGGATGAGAACTGAAAGAGAAATGAAAATTGCTATTCAATATTTCCTTGCTCTTAACAAAATTACATCATAAATTAATGAATATCTGAGTTAGAATTTATTAAATTTAGATTTCTTTATGAATTGATTCAACTGAGTAGCGTACTTAGGTCTTTTTTTTTTTTCAATAGTGGTAGGTTTACAAGCCTATGAATGGTAAATTTCCATACTTTTAAAACTTTTTATTTTTACATTCCGTAAAGGGACACAGAGAACTTAAGGGCTCTAAAGGTTAGAGTTCAGAGAATGAATTAATTGTCCTTCAGAACACAGAGGAGAATCCAAAGAAATATATAAAGCATATATAAATCCTGACCAACTATTTTTCTTGTACATCATCAGTCAAATTTATTGTAGATTTTATTTACAAAACACACACTGATGTTGACAAGTCATATATTGAGTTCCTCATATGTCTTGCCTAAAGTACTGTTTTTCCACTCTTTGGGGTGATAGGAAATACCAGTTTAACCTTGGATGGAGGCTGAGTTTTTGTCAGACAGGCTGTCAGATCCATACAGAATGATACTGCTATCAGTGGAATTCTGCCATGCCATACTGTTAAAAATCTCAATTCTAAAAAAAAAAAATTTCTATGCATATGCAACTTCTTTTAGTGTTACAATTGTGTTTTGAGACTGTTGGAAATAGATGGAATACATCTGCAGCCTTTCCCTCATTCACTAGAAGGGTCACGTGGTCATAAAATTTCATCTCTTATAGTAAGTGAGTGTTTTCCTGCAAGAAGTTGCTTTTTTTTCAGTTGAGGATTTGAGAGATGCCCAAAAGAATTTTAGTATCCCGGTTACTGTCTATTAAACTTTTTAATTAAAGATGTGAAGTTAATTTAATTCAGGATACATCAGTCTACCTTTTTCAGGATGCAGGGTTTACTGATTAAAATCAAACAGGTACAAAATCCAGAGACATTACATGGAAGAAGAATCTGAGACTCATTCTAAACTCTGGGTTAGTTTCTAAACTGGTACATTGTCCAATATTCTGTTGTAGAGAAAAACTGAATCCATCCTGCTTCATGTATATCCTTCTACTGAGGTACGGCAGTGGCTGCCAGAATATCAAAGAATATTGTTCCTTTCCAGTAGCAGGAAGAAATGTTGTTCAAGTTAAACAGAAAAAATGTGGTTAACTTACTAGCAGGCTAAACTGAAGAACAGAATGGCTCTGATAATTTTTTTTTTTTTCCTGCCAACAGCCACTCAACTATGAGAAAAAGAAATCATATACACTCAATATAGAAGGAGCAAATACTCACCTTGATTTTCGGTTTTCGCACTTGGGACCATTCAAGGATGTAACGATGTTGAAGGTCATTGTTGGCGATGTGGACGAACCTCCACTCTTCACTATGCCTTCCTATGTCATGGAAGTGCATGAAAATGCAAAGATTGGGACTCCTGTTGGCACAGTAACAGCACAAGATCCTGATGCTGCAAACAGTTTAGTGAGGTACAGTAAATCCAAATTATATGAGATTGAATTTCACAAGCTTAAGAGTTAATGAGATCTGGGATGTATGAAGACTATTTTAATACATAAAGGAAAACATAGGTCAGAAGAGTGTCATGATCAGTCTGTATGGATTGGATTTAATAGATATTATTCAACCTTTTTTTTGGTTTGCACTATGATTCCCACCACTGGACTGAGAAAAAGTCTGATCTGCCAGTCAGTATCCTGCCACTAGCTGTAAATCTGTTAAGGACCATCGCATTGGTTTTCCCTTGTCTGTCAGTATTGTGCTGGCCCTCTGCACACTTGCTGCACTGTAGCTGTCCCAGGTGCTTGTGCAAAACAGCAACTGGTTTAGGTACATCTTTCTTTTAGAGAAAAGCAGGATTATTTTTGCAAAATTTTGGTTGAGGAAAACCCCATTATTTTGTAAGATGCTTCAGCTTTAGTGGAGCATCAAATAGGAGAGGTGTAATAATGAACTTTGTGGAAAAATACATGAATTTTATGTCTTAAGGTGGTAGTAGATTTTAAAACTTTCCAAAATAATATTCACAAAAACATATTTGATGCTACTCTTTTTTATGACATAATGGTATAACCTTTGTAGAAATAATATGATTATACTTGGATATCACTTGGATATAACTTGGAAAACAGTTTTTCTTAAGCTAATTGGGCATTTTTAATCTCCTGACTGAGTTGAAATCTGTTGGGTATGTGTAATAGTCTTGGTAAGATGAAACAATTTTTTCAAAATGAAGAAAACATCGGGGTTTTATGATTCTCATGTGCTAATAGTCTAAGATTCAAAATGTTTTGTGTCAGAGAATCAATATATGCAATTTCTAAGTGGCAAGTTATTGCCTTTGAAAAATTGCCACTATGGTATTTGTGTCTAAATCATAACATAAATATTACCATTTTGCTAAAAATAGCTGTCAAGTGCCTGTAGCTTTAATACTATATTCTGAAGCAACTAACACAGTCAGACAGATTAGTTAACATGGCAGTTTGGAGTAGGAAGGACAAGCAGGTTTGACTAGTTCCTCCATAATTCAACTGTCTGTAGCCCAAAACAGTTTTGCCTAGAAAGAAAAAAGACAACTGTGGTAAATGGTAAGCAGCAGCAATTTTTACAAATCCTGGGAAGGCCAGAAGTAGATTTTCTGGGTGAAACAGGCAGTAATTTGGTGATAGAGGAATCAGAAGGAAAAATATTTACAAATATTTTGCTTTTTGTATTTGCCCTTTTTTTGCCAAACATGAATTTGTAACTAGTGATTGAGGACAGAATAGTAAGTATCTATTTTACTTATATAATTGAGGGAAAAAATTGTCCTTACATTTGTATATCCTATTTTTCCCTCCACTGATATTTATTTTTGCATGGTTCCTTCCATCTCTCTCTCTGTCTCAATGGAGAAAAAAGTACAGTGCTAGCAAAACTTACCAAATCGTGCAGCTCTGAAGAGAGCCAGCCTTCATTTACATGTTGGTTGGGTTTGGCAAGGGTAGTAGAAGCTCAGATATCCTTGATGTATCATTGTACTGGGACCAGGTCCACTCTCTAGCCAGGCTTTATCCATCTTGGTGGCACTGACAGTGAATGCCATTGGTGAGGGTGGGGGTTTTTTATGAGGATGCTGGCTCTCTAAGGCCTGAGCTGACATGCTGGTGCATAGGACTCTAGAGAGGCACCAGGCTGGGTTGATGTGCCCTCAAGTGTTCCTTGAGCCTCCTCCTGCCGCAGAGGAAAGGCTGGTCTGAAAATTAACAAATTCAATCATCCTTCCCTTACCTCAGCTTCACACACAGACACTGACATGGTGCAGAAGGGCTTTGTAATGCTTCAAGATCTGGCTGCAGCTTGGGAAACTATGGGTTGGAAGTGGCGTATGCCCTGAGAAGTGGGACAGACTGCGCGGGCTGAGCTGCTGCTCCGCTTGGAGGCAGGATCCTGCCCCACACTCCACTCACAGTGACGAGCAAAGAAGCAATGTGGAGGAAGCTGTATTTCTCAGAAGTGTCCATACAGTGCGCTTACGTCCTTCTGTGCTGCTTTGCAGGAAATGTCTCCACTGTTTGCCTAAAAGCCTGATGAGTCTGAAAGATAGGGGGTAACGAGGTCTCCTTCATTTCCACACAATTCTTATTTGATTGAAAATAAAAGTAGTGTTTATAGAAATATAACGAGGAAGATTCAATGCAACTTTCTTAGAAAGCACAGATCACAGTTTCTAGGGAAGATAGGTACAGATAGGACTTACACTGCTGATCTGTGTGCATCAGGGGAGTAATGGAATAGTGCTTCCTCAGCCAAATGGCTCAGATACATCCCCAGATGCTTTGAGGCTACAGGACAAGATGCAGAGCAGCAATTTGCTTATCAGTCTTTCCTAATCCACTTGTGCATCCTTTACACTTTATGAGGACACTCATTGCGGGTGTGAGATTGATGAAACATTTAGGCACGCACAGTTGAAACCACATCACTTTGCTGTTCAGCTGCTAAAAGAGATACGGTGCTGTGATTTGTTCACTGCCCAATTAAGTAACAGTTTATTTTGATGGCAGGAACAATTCTTATATACAGAATAATGGTTAGAGGTGTAGTTAAAGTAATTAACAACGCTGAAGAGAAATCTTTGTTAAGAAGTTATTTGAACTGAACATGAAAATAAATAGCAACATCTATTGCTGTCAGTAGAGGGAGACAAAGTGAGTTTTGTCCTTATTTCCTCACTGCAGTTTCATCACAGCGATTTCATCTTGTTCCTGAGCTGACCACTGACTTTGTGCCAGTGCTTGTACTAGTGTTTTAATTTTTAAACCCCAGCAAAACAACCTCTGTAATAACAAAAGTATCTAATAGGGGTGGGTCTTTTTATTCAGTACTTATCTGATTGGCAATCTGGACTGTTCGAAAGGATTTTTCTTTTTAAGTTGTTTAATTTTTTTTTCTTCAAATAGATAGAAATTCATTTTCAAGGAAACTATTTAAAATGCTCTGGTTTAGAATAAGATTATTATTCTACTGAAATATGAAAAGCAAACTATAATAGAAAGCATAAGAAAAATATATTTAAACTTCATAATGTATTATTTTTAAATATAAAGGTTTTTTGCATAATTTGAAAATCAGTATTTACTTAAAAAATTGTTTTCTAAATCAACAGAAAGCATCCTAATTTGTAATTCATTCACAGGTATTACTGCCTTGTTGGAACATTTATTAGAAACTAATCCTTTTTCAGTGCCTTGTGTCAACTATTCTGCTTCCATACTTATATCTTTTGTTGCTTGAAAAGGTCAGGGTTAAGTCACATCTTATAATAATATCTGATGTGCAAGCAGGTCTTGAAAGGTCTCTTCCCATACAATAGGGAAGAAAGAATGACTGTTAAATGCTCTAATTATATTTCTTTTTAGTTCATTATTCATTTTAAATCTCTTCATAGCTTCTTAGAAATTATCTTTTTTCTTCCTGAAACCCTACACAGGAGGCTTGCATGGAGATTAGGGTTGGAAACAGCTTTTAATTGGTAAGTTGCTTACATACACTGAGAGCAGCCCTCAGCTCTTAATGCTGCCTCAGGACTGCAGCGGTGCCTCTTGAAACCCTGCCATCTTCCTGGAGGTGATTCTTGGGTGGCGAGTCCGCCCAGCCAGCACATACTCCAGATGATCCTTGGGCCTTTCTGACTGCGTCTGGTCTGTTTCCAGTGGAATGGTTTTCAGAAACATAATGCTGCAGCTGTTCCCAAGCCACCTCCAAGGCAGTGGTTCAGAAAAGAGCAAAGGCAGAGTTTTAAGATAATAGTACTTTCTGTAACTCTGATATAGTCGTGAAAATAGTTCCATGACACAGACCGCTTCCCTCATAATAACTTCCGGGTTTGACACTGTGCTGTGAAGATCTGAAAGCCTTTATTAGCATTGCACACTTGAAACAGTAGTGTTTGAGAATTAAGACATCCCGTTATAGAAATACTGTAACATCGGATCACTCCTTTGGCTACTGCTGTGCAATCTTTGTCAGGCAGGGATACAGGAGGTAAATCACTGTTTTGAGAACTAACGATAGGACCTCCTTCTCTTCTGGTCATTTTTTATGCCCACTTTTTATGTTTAACTTAGGTTGGTTGCGTTTCTGGGAAGAATCGTACTAATTATCTAACAGAAAACTTCTGGTGAATGGGGTACAGATATGAGGCATGGCACTCTGCCTGTGACAGCAGTGTCTAACGATGAGAAAGATAAGCATCTTCCCTTTTCAGAATGTCTACAATTGCTTGGTTAAAAATAACTTTATGTTTTTGGGGTTGTTGGAAGATTAATTTGTTACATTAATACATTGTAATTCAAGTAAATTTTGTATCAGACCCTAATCAGTTTGTAATATTTCTTACTATGATGTATTTTATTCACAAAGATTGATTAGCTGAAGGAAACAGATGTCAGATAAAAGTTGTTGTTTTGGTTTTGGTTTGGTTTGGTTTGTTTTTGGGCTTGATTTTTAAAAAAAATTTGTTCTACAGATTATTTTTAAATTTTTTTTAATTTTTAAAAAATTATGTTTAAATTTTGTCCTAAAAATTGACTGTTAGTTTTGTGCTGAGTTGGTGAAGAATAAAAGTACAATTTCAGACCTAGTTCTTGCTTCTCACTTTTCTGATGGTCACATGATATTGCCTTAAAATGAAAAATATATCATAGTGGTTATAATACATGTATATACTAATGAGTTCAAAAATTTGCTTTCCAACACTACACCTGGTATGCAGAAGCTCTAATAAATATATAGTTCTCTTGTTTTACTTTTATTTAAGTTGACAGGCTTCTCTTTCCTTCTTTCAGAAAGAATGCTGAAAAATTAATGAATTACAGGTACATATGACTACAACAATTAATGTGGTGTAGGAATTTTTTCTTCAATTCCTGCATCAGGCAGAGAAACTTTTGCTGCATTGGTTGTAAAAGATACCAACCTTTTATATTCATCTAAGTTGAATACTTTCTGTCATCAGCCTTTAGAAAGTAATTGTAATTTTCAGTAAATGGTATTTTAAAAGGCACACTCATATGTAGATGAAAGAACACACCCAGTAAGTTTTATGTATTCCTATTATTATTTCTCAGAGCCTTAAAGGCATAAAGTGTTGTGGAATATTCAGGTTTTAGATTATTTTTCTGATTTAAAGTTTAAATTTACTAGAGACAGAATAAAACCTGAAGTTGTGATTCAAACTGAAGAGAGTTGAAAGAGACAACTGCATAAGTGGATCAAGAGGAGGGGTTGAAAATTAAAATTGTATTTTTAAAATTTTTTTTTCTGCTATTCTCTGAGATCAGTTCAGTTTCTATGCCACTTGTCCATAACGTCGGTAGGAAGAAATGATAAGACTGATCCACTGCTGGAGAATACAAAAGTCTCTTCATCTAGTTGTATTCATTTGTCTTACTTGCTCTTTTAATGCCATCTTAGAGGAATAAGGTCAGTTTGTTTTCTGCTATCCTTTTCCCAGTCAGCACAGCTTCACCAAGGGCAAGTCCTGCCTGACCAGCATAGTGGCTTTGATGGAGTGACTGCATCAGTGGACAAGGGAAGGCTACAGATGTCATTTATCTGGACTTCCATAAAGCCTTTGACACAGTCCCCCGCAAGATCATTTTCTCTATATTGGAAAGAGATGGATTCAATGAGGGGACTATTGAACTGTTTGGGGTGACCTAATTGAAGCCTTCCAGTACCCGAAGGGAGCCTGCAGGAAAGATGGAGAGGGACTAATTACAAGAGCATGTAGTAACAAGACAAGATGGAATGGCTTCAAGCTGAAAGAGAGTAGGTTTAGACTAGATATTAGGAAAAAACTCTTTACTGTGAGGGTGGTGAGAAACACAAGACATTGCCCAGAGAAGTTGCCATATACTTGGAAATGTTTAAGGCATGGTCAGATAGGGCTCTGAGCAACCTAGTCTAGCAGAAGGTGTCCCTGCCCATGTCAAAGGGGTTGAAACTAAATTATATTTAAGGTCCCTTCCAACCAAGGCTATGATTCTATGATTCTATGTTTGTTAGCTTAGGGCAGCCTGCTGAAATCAGTGCCATCATATAGAGTGACCATCCCTCCCTCATATGCCTCATATAGGGGAACATGTGAGTTGTTCCAGATCCTGCCAGCACTGTGCTTGTGGAGGAAAAGGCAGACATCTGTCCTCTTCCAAGCAGACCTCAAAGCACAACACTGTCATAACCCTCAGTATACTCTCTATGATTGTCAGTAAATCAAGACAGAAAAAAAACCACCCTATTTTGAATGGCTAGAGAGAGAGGAGAATTTTTCTTCAATTTATCATCTAATTCTGCATGTGACTTCACAGGGTGAAAACATTTTAAAACCTTTCTTTATAGTGTGGAGGTGGGAGGTCTGTTGCTGTTTTATTTCCCGAGGGCTCAATTTATTTTTGATTCTTGTCAAACTATGTCTGCTAGATCTCCCACTAACAAAAATGTCCATTGCCCTGAGCAGGAAGGTAAGATATTCTGACACCTCTTCTGACTAGGAAGCATCTAGCTCAGGATAGTGGTCAGAATCTCACATCAACCAGAACCATCTCCATCCCTCCCTTAGAGCTGAGAGAGAAAACACTGACGTATCATTGTTTTGACTATGAAAGCCTGATTTTTCATGCCAGAATATCAACTTTATGTTTCTATAATTTTCACTGACTTCGGAATGCCTCCAGTGTTAACATTTCTTTATGGTTTTAGAGTCATCTTTCATATCTGAACATCTCTGGATTGTAGTCGTTTGATAGGGCCATTCAACTCCAGTAGATAGACATAAATCTATCAATCTTGGTTTTGTTTGGTTTAAGAGAAAAAAAAAAGTTAATATGCAAGTAAAATACCATTCTTTAACTGGTAACTGTAGATTAGCTGGAGCTGTATCTAGCTTTTAGGGAACAAAAAAGTGTTTCTCATGCAACACTGAGTGCACTTTATTTCTTAGCAGTGTTGGCATCTGAATGTTAATGTCTTTGAATAAAAAGCAAGTTAGATATAATAAGATAGATATAGTTCTGCCATCAACACATGTGCCTGAAATACATAGGGACAGTTATAATCCTCTGAAGAAACTAATAAAATAATGAAAAGACAAACCTTTATCTTGCTTTAAATTCTGAACTATACCTTGAAGGGTGTGGCCTGTTCTTAGCCTCCATTTATTGATAGAATTAGCTAGAAAAATGATCAGTGGTTAACACATGTAGACAGAAACTGTCAGCTAGAAAGATGAGTGTCTAGAAATGGCTTATTTCCTTCAAATGAACAGCATTCCAAATTTTCTGTGTCCGAGGTGAGCAGTGTGCTAGCAGTGCATATAGGACGGGAATAAGAACTGGAGCAGGAAGCTGACTTCTGCATAAAATGCAAATCAGCAGTGGCTGCCTCTCAGGGGCTTTTCTGGGAGGCAGTGGTTCACTGCTTGCAACTCCCCCGTGTCTCCTGAGATCTGCCAACTCACATCTCGAGGACAAGGAAATGGAAAGCTGCCACTCCTGCTGAGTTGAGACTTCAGTATGAGAGGTGAGCCAGGAGTCATGTATGGGAGACAACAAGGTACTGCTGATCAGCTGATGGATGTCAGCTGGCAGCCAGCACCAGCGATTACTCAGTGGGAACAGCATATCAAATCAACTTCCTTCAAAGGCTCTGAGAGGAACAGTATTTTTCTCAAAGTTGCGCTATACTTATTTGAAAAGAAAGCAAAAGAATAGTAAACAGAGGGATTACCTTCTCCAAGCTATCTTCAAATGTATTTAATTTTCACAACTGGAAAGCACAGCTGAAGGCTGTAGTTTGCAGTAGTACCCGTCTGCCAAGGAGCTCTTGAACATCGAATGTCTTCTTAATCTACCAGACGTGCTGCAGGGAGGAAATTGGTTACCTGCGGTATTGGCATATGACTTCTGACACATACTTCACAATTGCTTTTCTCTCCTGGCTAAGTTTGTTTGAACTCTGGGGAAATAGGTTAGCACTGGAATGGAAGTAGTGTAGTGTAAGACGGTCATGGCAACAGAATATCTCCCCACTACCTCATTTGTCTTCAAGGATATGCTGGTGGTTCTCAGGCTCATGACTGCTGCCGTCAGGAGGCAGAGAGAAGATAAAAGGCACTCACCCAAGTTATGTTCCAATATGGGTCTTTTCTTGTTGTTCTCCAACTGGTCAGAGAGTTGTAGCTGGTCATTTCTCTTACTCTTTCTCCTGGTATACCTCTTCCTCTCACTATATGCTGTTGTTGCTTACTCTTCGTTTTCTAAGATATTTTATAAATTGAAATTAAAAATGTCTGCATTTTGAGTCTATCTCTTTCTGAGAAAATTTCTTGCTTAAATCTTAAATGAACAGGTTTCCTCATCATGACATTTGATTTCTAATTGATAAGTCTTTAGAAGGTGTAATTGGTTGGACAGAGGTTCTTTTCCCTTCCCATGTACTTTTTTTTAGTGCTTCTTTGTAATTAGTTTCACTTGTTGTTAGAGAGCTGGCTATTTGCTTACGTCTCAAAACAAAAGCCCAAAGAAGAACGGTGATCTGTGAATCCACATCTGGCTGAGATGTGTCTTTGGGAGTTCATTAGCAATATCAGGTTTGTAGCCAGGTTAGAAATATGTAACAGAGTTCATTTTTGCAGTTGACAAGTAGGGTAATAAATGGAAAATAACATAATGAAAAGATAAGTTCAAGATTTGATTAAAGGTGGAAAAAGAGACAACTTAAAAGCTCAAAACTATTATAAAAATTCAAACTCAAGATTATACCTTAAAACACAGCAGCTAGAGAGACCCATACAATAGTAACAGCCTATGCCAGTTATCTGTCCAGTGATAAATGGATGCTAATATTAAGACTGAATAATTTAGGGAGAGAGATCATGAAATTGCTTATGGGTTTTAGCTTCAAAAGCCCTCCTAAAAGGTTTGGATTTCATTAATATTCCTAAACTTTAATACATTTTCAAATTTTCTCCATTTTAAGCAGTCTTTGCATTATTAAAGTCCGACTGGTTTAATACTGAAAGGAGATTTATATGTTCTAGAGTGACCTTCTGCCCAAGGGCCATCTTGAATATATATTTCTCTTTATTTCCTAATTGAGGCTAATGCTTTTAGTCTTCAGTAAAAACGGGTGGAGTATTGGTCACCACTGACCCACTACTTCACTAAAAGGCAGAAGGTGAGGAATGAATCCAGTCAGAGAAGCCAGAGGCTTGCTTGGGTCTGAAGAAGGAATAAGAACATGGATGAAGCTGGGAATGCCCTTCCATCCACTGACACTGCCTAATAAAAAGGTGGCACATGTTGCATTTCCCAGTGCTAGCAGGATTCGGTTTTGGTATTTAATTTCCATCAGATTAACTTCAGATGGTATGACTAATAGGTTTTCTCTATTCATGATCCTTTTTAATGTACTTTCTTTCAGATTGGTTTCTGTTGCTGGTTTGAATGTAAACAGTTTATGGAGAGCTGTTTATCTAGGCATGTCTTGTTATTAAGTCTCTTTATTAACATGTGACATGCAACTCAGATGTGCTGACTTAATGTGTAATGGTTATAAGTATTCTAACTCACACAGCATTGTCATGAGTAAATGTCTATAATCAGTATCTCAAATGGATATTGTAAATTGATTTTTGAATTAATGCATTCGCAGTGAGCAGAAACAGTCAACTGAATTAGAGTGAAAAATCTCTTGAAATGACTCTTTGAAATTGAAAACTTGCCGTATATCTTTTTGTGGCTGT